>OY764963.1:20033199-20308199 GCA_963668005.1 Melieria crassipennis
CTCGCATGTTGGCCGCTATCAGCGGCCAGATAAATAATTTGCTGCCAGCGCTGCGATGTGATGCGCAAACGCACGCGATCATCAATTAACACTGACAAAGCAACTAAACAACTAATATATATGTTACATAGAATCGAACAATCATAATAACAATTGCAAATGCCCATTCAATGCGGATTGGTGAGGTTTCAATTACTGGCGTTGAATTTGATTTTTTCATAATTTTCTTTAAATTTTGTTATATTTTGAATTTAAATTATTACTTTAATAATTGAATAATAATATATAATAAATAATAATAATTTAATTTATAATTCTATTGTTAAATTTTTTATTGAAACTTTTTGATTTTTTATACATTTTTTCAATTTAATATTGCACGTTAACATGTGGATTGAATGCAAATGGTTTAATAATTATTTTTAAATTTGTTTAGTTTTAATATTTTTTGGATTTTATTGTTTAACTTAATTTTTTAATTTTTTAATATTTCAAATTTTTTTAATTTAATTTAATTACTTATTTCTTTATTTTATTTAATTTATAAATTTCATTGTTTAGTATATTTAATTTTTGTTGTATAATTTTAATTTTTTTATTTTAACTACATATTTGTATTTTAACTTTTTTATGTTTTCAATTGTAACTTTTATGTTTTTGTTTATATTTTATCTGAGTTTTTCCTTCTTTGTATTTTTTGATTTTTTAAATAACATTTTGTAAATTTTGTAGTTTTTTTTTAATTAAATGTAACTTTTGAGCATTTTTAACTCTTTCTTTCTATTTAAATTTTTAATTTTTCTATTTACTTTTCATTTTATAAATTTTTTTTACCTATTGTTTGTATTTTAACTATGTATTTAATGATTTTTTTGTAATTTTAACTCTTTAATTTTAACTTATTTTTTTATTTATTTATTTTAATTTTTTATTTTAATTTTTTTTTGTTTTTCTTTAATTCATTAATCCTCGCTTTCTATGCGAATTGATGTGTGGTTGTTGGTTGGTATAATGTTTGGTTGAATTTGATTTTTTAAATAATATTTGTTAAAGAATGTATTTTCGTTTAAATTTAAATTTTTGATTAAATTTTTTAGTTTTCAATTTTTAATTTTTGTATATACAGTCGTTTCTGGATATAGTGAACTGATTATTGCAAGTCATGTTCACAGTATTGAGGTTGTTCACTATATCAAGGTTAACATTTGTGTTCAAAAACTCGTTTTATTTGCTCAAAAACACTTTTTGTTCTTTGATTAAAATTTTTTTTAATATTTAGAGGCTCCATATCAAAATTTGGGCGTTCACTATATCGAGGTGTTCACTATATCGAGGTGTTCACTATATCGGGTGTTCACTATACCCAGACACGACTGTAATTTGAATTTTATTTTTAGTTTAACTTTTTATGTTTTTAATTTTAACTTTTATGTTTTTCTTTCTTTTTATTTGCTTTTATCTTAATTTTGTTCTTCTTTGTATTTTTTTATTCATTATTTTTCGCCTAATATGGGAATTGTTGTGAAATTGCCGGTTGGAAAATGTTTTTTTTAATTCTAGTTTTCAAATAATAATTTGTAAAACTTTTTATATTGCATACTAATAATAATAATAATTAAAATAATTAAAAATTAGAACAATTATATTAAAAAATTATTTTCTTTTTTTCCGACAGACGACTTTTATCTATTGTTACTCCATAATTATTTCTGTAATATTTGTTAAACAATTGAATAAAGAATCTATCTATCTAATAATTAATTTTATTTTTACACTTTTTTATAAAAAATTTTTTTTTTTTCATTTTAACTTTATTATTTTTGAAATGTATTTATTTTATTTGTTTTTATTTTAACTTTCTTCTTTATATGTTTTAAATTCCTGGCTTACTATGCAAATGGATGTGGAATCGCTTGTTAGCATAATGTTTACTTGAATTGAAGTTTTTTACATATTAAAATTTTTATTTTTTGAAAATAAATTAAGATTTTGGATTTGTAATTTCTTTTAACGATATTTCCATTTTAATTAAACATGTTTTAAACTTTGATTTGGAAACGTTCGTTGGCCTAATATTTATTTGAACTTTTCAATGATATAAACTTTTCTCATGTTTTTAAGTTTTAATTTTACATTTTAATTTTAAAATTTTCTTTTTGTGTTTTTTTTTTATTTAAAACTTTATTTCTTTATTTATTAATTTATTTATTATTTTTCTTAATTCATTATTCCCCACCTTACATGCATATATATAAAAAGTTTGAAGATAAAGTTTGAAATGATAAATGAGTTTTATATTTTAATTTAATTTTGTTTTAATATTTATTTTTTTGTTCTCGTATCTTTTATATTAATTTTAATTTTTTAAATTATTTTTTTTCATTCATTCATTTATGTATATTTTAATTGCTCACAATTGTTTTTGACTTTAATTTTGTACCACTTTGAATTCACTCTCCTATTAGGAAAAATTTGTTGGCAAAACCAAAGGCGTCAACACAACACGCTCGTTGCGCCTGATTGACAATTTTAATATTAGCACTTACGCTATAAAGTGGTTTTTTTGCATATTTGAACGCTTTCAGTAATAACATAAAAATTTATAAAAATTTCATTTCAATTGTTTGTGTATTGTGTTTTTCCAGTGATTTGGGCGTTTGTTATTTATTTGCCATTTAGCAGACAATAAACCGAAAAGGGGTTAGAAATCAGTCACATGTGTTTTATACCACTTCGACTTTGGTGAATTTCAGCGAAATACGTGAAGTTTAAGCGATGCGTTAATTTTAGCGAATTTCGCAGTTGCCAATTGCAACAATTTGCGTTTTATTAAGAGCGACTAAATTTTTTTATTCATTTAATTTTGAATGTATTCGAAATTTAATTGAATATAAATTTTGTTAAATAAAAAAACACGTGCTCCAGATCAGTAACCTGTTTGCGATTTGTCAGAGCGGTTGGGATTTTTCTACAAGTTGTTAAAAAAAATCAAACAAAGGGACGTTATTTTGATTAGCTGTGGTCTACCGCAATTTTCGCGACTATTTCATTGAAACGATGCAGCACGTAGACCAACTCTGTGTTATAGGACAGTTAAACTTTCGCTGCTACTTCATTTGGTCCCCAACTTTACTCCAATAAATGATTGATTTATTAATTTATTATTTAATTTATTTATTATTTCATTTCCTATGAGTTGGTGGCAAGTCGTTCTTGCTTCGGTGCAGATTTCTAAGTCGAGCTTTAAAACCTATAAACCACTGTTTTTTGAAATGGCATTCATAAAATTAAACTTGACTGGCCATTAGAACAGAAAACCTACTTCCAAACGTCGCTGCTACTCGTTAATAAGTCGTGCCAAGCGATGGTGAGTACTTCTCTGCTTGATCTTTCCAACTAAGACAGCTTTATTCTTTATTTGACTGCCATCCAACACTATTGTTGTCCCATATACTTAATTTCTTACTGACTTAACTGGGCAGAATAATTAGTTACCGGGTTATGTCACGTCGCATAAGACGTCTCTGCTTTTCTTCTCCAGCTGAGAGATGATAGTCCTCAACTTGGCCCATTCACCGGAGACACAAATTCTCCCACATAATTGCGATAAATTGCAGCGAACAGATTTTTAAAGTACAAAATACAAATATGATTTCATTTTCAATAATTAAAATCATATCAGTAGATGAAAACAAAACATATTACAAGCCTTGAAAAATGCATAAACACGTTGATAGTTCATACATATTCCTGTAACTATGATTTCAAGTGAAAAATTGCAACTAAAAGTTGAAGCACAAATTGATTTGTTTGAAACATGTGTTTATTACCTATGCAAGTGTCTACTTTACATTTTCTCTCCTTGAAAGTTTAGCAACTAACTCTTGCACAGACAACACCCCATGTTGCCCAGCAGTCAAAGGTAGTCGTTACGATTCAGTCTGTTGATGCCCGTTACTGCCGACTTTAGAAATTATTTTATTGATGCTGAAGCACAGTCAGTCACCCAGCGATATTGCGTGCTTTTTAACGCTTATTTACACAACCGATAAACATCATTAGCAGATAACTAATGCTGGCTCTGTTTACACTTCTGAGGCGAACATTTCTTGCATTAAAACAAAACAAAAAACGTCGAAAAAACATGAACGCTCTACGCTTGAATGCGCTGTCATACTTTTAATGAGCGTTCTAAATGAGGCAACAAAAAATGTGTTAACATTGCAATAGTAGCAGCAATCATTGACAATTGCTGATCTCAATGAACACATGTTTTCAACACAATATTCATGCAGCGTACTATATTGTTTACACTCAAGTTATTGGTGTCAAATGACTATTACACATTTCACAGCTGACGGCAAACTTTCTTTATTCATTGTGATTCTTATTACATTTAAGTCAGTTACATTGCTATGGTTTTGGCTAAGCACGACTACATTATTTAATTGTTAACTTTTTCTAAGCAATGCTCAGTTTCGATGGTCAGTAACAGTCGAAATAGATTATATAGCTAAAATACAATTAATGCTGAAGCCATACAAATGAATAATTAATAAATTTGTGAGATTAATGTTTCAAAATAATTTGTTTAAATTCATGGTGTTATGATTTATTTATAATAATTTTTGTAATATTAATATCATTAAATTTTTTTTTGGTAGAGAATATATAATATTTAAGTCAAAGCAGTTCAGTGAACAATTCAGTGAATTTAGCAAAAGTGCAATGGTGCCACACTTTTAATTTACTATATGAATATTTAAAGCTAACAAATCTAAAATATAAAATGTAATTAAATGTATTGAAATTATATAAGGCCTTATATATTCAGTTTAGATTCATGATCATTATCTATTGTTTCAAGAAAGTTATTATTTATTTGATTTTATATTGGTTCTATAGAATGTCTAGCATTTCAAGTTGAAATAACTACAGATTTGTGGTATTGTCTATGCATTCAAATAGTTGTATAGTGCTTGAATCATGTTCTGCAAAGAGAGCCGAATAATTTAGCTAACATTTGACTGTTCGAATTATTTATGCTGTCAGGAAAAGCTTCTACAAAAAATTTTACTTGAATCATAATTAATTTAATTTAATTTCTTGGATGATTAGTTTTGTTCTAATAATTTTGATTAGATTTCTTTTCCAAATAAATCCAATCAATTATTTATTGATAAAACTAACTAATAAATTAACTTATTTCTTTTTAAAATACATGGCCAATGTTATCTTTGAAAAGTTTTACAAACAAATTTGTAGGAACTTAAAGATTGCAATAAACTGTGAAAATTAAAATTTACATTTTAACATTACTATAACAGTTTCTTAACATCCCTACATCTAAATACAATTAAGCAATAATAAATGGTAATTTATGCTAAGTAATTCAACTGTACGACGCACTACTATAGCTTCAACAATTTGTTTTTGAATTTCAAACAGACTCAACTGGAGTTGCAAATTGTATTAACATAATTTTTAAATATTAATTTACAATTTACGTCCACAGAAATGTAGTTCCAAACGAATTTTCTTAAACATATATTCAAAATATACGGTGCAACACGATGGTCGGCGCCCAAAAGTCTCAAATAAAATGACGGAAATATATGTAAATAATTAGGCCTTCACAAACAGTATGCGGTGCGCCAGAGTTTTGCCCACCAATTTGCCATATTCCATAATGACATCACGATCATCATCATCGCCGGTAAACTGTAAACATTAAAGGCAATTTAGTAATTATGACAATTACCAAACATAAAATTATTTGATTAAGCAGTACACAATTACAATTAAATTTTGACAAAACTAGAGCAGCAAATTAATTTGACGATGAATACACGTTAGGTACATAAGCGTTGATTAAAACTAGGTTCACACTGACAAAGTGGCAAAGCGATTAACGTTAGCAGAGTAACTACAGAAAATTAAGGGGAAATAATGAAACAGTAGCTAAGAGTTGGCGCTGTCGTGTGGTGTATGCTTGCCAATCAAATAAAAAATTTACCTGCTTGTAAAGTCTGCTCCTTATGATGTCCAACATGTTGTCAATGACTTGAATATTTAGCGACTGCACGCCCACAACATGGAAAAGGAGCAGAGTTTTGGAAATGTGCAAAAAGCATTGTAGAATTGAAATGGAGAAGCATGGCAGGTGGTGCGTGCAAGTGTTTTGTGTGCATGAAAAGTTAGAGCAGAGAGATTGGTTGAATGAGCGTGTGAAAGAGCAATAGAATAGTGAGACTAGAACCAAAAAAAAAAAAAAAGTACTACTAAATTAAAAATATGCATAAAATAATATTAAAAGTCCATAAAGCACAAGCCAATTCAATTGCAAATCAAACAAATGTTAATCTTATTGGCCAACTCTAATCTATAAGGCCAACTCACCTGTATGTAACGTCCATAGGTCATGTATGTTTTCTTGTACAACAGTACCACTTCGTCCAGATCACTCTCAGTCAGATTGTCAGCATCCTTGGCAGCTGCATCGGCATTGAAACGTTGATATTTGTGCTCACCCAATTTAGCGCGTATGGCTGTAAGGAAACGCGTTGTTCATCAATAAAAAGGATCAATTTTGATAGCTCCACGAACGCACCATCATCCAGCAAATGCCAGGTGTACGCTTCCGGACAGAGTAGGTACGACGGCACAAGTCTGCCCTTGTAACGCATCTTCGGGCAGGAGTGTATGTAGTAACCCATGTAGTAGAATCTTAGAGCCGGTACTATCTGTGCCAGCTGTTGCACGAACTCAATTTCCCTACAAATATAGATTCAAAATTAATAAAGAATTTCATCAAGTGCCGTTTTAAAGCAGAGCCATAAATAATAATTATTGAATTGTTATCTCACCTCAGCGATCCGTATGTGCCCAGCGAGAGGAAACTGTAATCCGGATCATAAAAGAAATATACCGAACTAACACAATGCGGCAATATGTCGATCACAGCCACTGCAATTAACTTGTCGTCCAGCCAATACTGTTGGTGAAACGAACCGTAGCCGGTGGCAGGCCCATTGCGTGTTTTTGTATGCTATAAACGTATAAATATAAATGAACAATTCTATAAAGCGGAAACAACTAATGCGGTCAAATTCGAATGTAATAAGTAAAAATGATAATTGGTTTCAGTATTCGTTGGTTCGCACTCCAACCTTCAGCGGCGATTCCTGCAAAAACTCCAGATACTCTTGTACGCTGCCTGGCGGATCGTTGTGTATGCGGGTCTGGTACTTCTGATAAAGCGCGTAGGTGGCTTTAAGCGTATTCTTAAACTGCAGACTCTTCACATGCACCAACTTGAGCTGTTGTAAACCGTGTTGCGACACCAAAAAGAGACAGAAAACAAACAATATGAGTGCTGACGCACATTTACCTTCAGCGGTGATTTATAGCAAAACCGTTCTAAGTTAGTTGGAGTTAAACGAGTTGGATCGTCGTTATGCACGAGCAATTGGTATTTACGATACAAATTGAATGCTTCATCCGTAACGCTTTTCTTATCGGGTGGTATTAAAATCACCTGCAAGTAATAAGAGCGAAACGAGACGAACGTCGGCAAACGTTAAGTTGGCAACCAAAATTGAAATTCGTTCAACTGAGACTGTTTCGAATATTAAAACATTTAAAGCAGCAAAAATACAACGGCATCGAACTGACGCTTTATCCAACTACACTTAGAGCTGGTTAACAAATAAAAAAGCAGTAAGCAGTAACTTTAACTGAAGAAAATTGCGAAACTCTACCTGCAGTTGGTGCTTGTCGGTTGGACTAGCTTCGGCGAAATAGTCGGACAGCGATTTCTCTTGATTTGGTGACTTTGATTTGGCAGGCATCTTAGTGAGCAATTCGGCCTCCGTAATACCTTTGGCCACCAACTTGGCCTGTCGGCGTTCCAGACGCATTTGCTTGGCCTTTTTGCGCGGCGGGTTCAGTCCATCGAAAGCTGCGTTAAGATATAAAATATAGATTTTTAACTGTGTAATTGAATAAGCAGATCAAAAAGTATATTAACATAAAATAAATAATTTTCTTAATTTTAAATAAAATATTTTATTCATATTTTAATTAAATTTTAAATAAAATATTTATTTTAAATAAAATATTGCATGTAATAAAAATTTAAAATAATCAAGTAACCAGACAACATGTCTAGTCTACATGTAATTTATTTTCGTTAAAATGAGAACATTTAAAAAAAACTGATATAATTTTAACAAAAACACTGTTTCTGTGAATTGAGCGATAAGAAACGCTTTTGCAATACTTACTAAGCAAAACAATCAATGATTAGATAAAACTCAAAGTAATACGCAGGAAATGTATACCAAAAGCAATTGAAAAGCAATAGCAATTCAATAAATAAAACTAAATTTAAAAAAATGAATTAAGTACAAAGGATTATGAATTTACATTTCTTGGAGCTAGCCAACGATGCGGTCTTTTCAGCACTGCCACTGACCGCAATATCCATTTCAATTGAATTTAGTTGTAGTGGCTGTTCGTCAAAGTTTTCATGCTCCTTGCGTATGGCGTCATGTTTCTCCGGATTGGCGGCAATCACTGCATCTAAATCGACATCGACAATTGGCGTATCGGGCTCTATGGGCTCATCACGTATGCCACCAGCGCAACCGTCATCTGCCGCTGCATCATCCTCGGCTCCAACTTCCTCTCGTTTATCCTTCTTGCCATCACGCAGAAAACGATTCATACGCTTCAATATCTTTTTGTGTGATTTGGACAGCTTGAATTCCAAAGCATCGCATCTGAAGATCAGAAAAACAAAAATTATTTTAGTATTGAATTGTTTGTTGGTTATCTGAATGTATGCACTTGATAGTGTAGCAGGGGCAACAGGTGACGTCATTGCATGGCTTGTAGCAATAGAGTCCCGAACGGCGCCAGCCCCGATCGATCAGCTCTTGGTAGTCCTGTGGTAGCATGGTGTAAGCATGCATGCCTGCAAAGAGTTGGTGGAAAAGGCAATTAATTAAAATTAATTTTGATTTAAATTTAAAAGAAATTATTCGAGTAGTATTCATTTTTATATGGGTTAACAAAAGGAAGAACGTAATCAATTTAAGCTCCTTTTCCTGGTATAACAATTAAAAATCTGCATTGTAAGCGCCATTAAATTTATTCTAAATCATGGCATTATGTACTCATTTGTGGCGTCACAAATCGCACCAGCGAATAGATAAGCGAATGAATTCAGTAGCCACTTTTTTCGCTCATTCTAATTTAAATCAGCTGAGCAAACCACTTGAAAGGTGCTTCTGTTGTTGTACCGCCTGTCATGAGGAGAATGACTTTAAAACGTAATTAAAACAGTGGCCAGTTATCTTTTGTCAATGATTCCAAAGTTCATGCCATGCAGCCGAAAACAAAACAACGTTACCAATAAGGGACGCAGAAGCAAAGGGAAACCACGGCGACGCTTCCATCGTTCTCATCTACGCTTCATCCATCACGTTCACCTTTTCACTTTTAGTGTCAACATTTATAGTTTTTATTGGATAATAATTTAATAACTTTACTTTCGCCTGCTTACCGTGTTGTGCCACAGTTAGGGGTCAACGCTCGAGCAACACCACTAAATTATTTACTTGTATTAGGATGAATCATTACCGCTATTGACAATAACTCCGGTGATCGCCCAACCTGACAATGCGGCGCCCATCGGTTTTAGCCGAAAGACGTACACCGCGCATATTTGGTTTTTTAATTTGCTTTACATTATTTGCATATTGAAAGACATATATTCTGTATTACATTTGTTTTATGACGAAATAAGTTAATACGGGTTGGCACGTACCATGCGAAATGCTGCTCTTCACGCCCTTGCAATAGCCGCATCTACCGTTTTGCTTGCCGTAATATTGAACAATGGTGAACTCCATATTTTGGTTTGATTGCGCTCGTGTCCTTTCTGCCATTATAATTTTTCACTTGCGGAATTATGCAAAATTCCGTGATTTTCAGCAAAACACACAACAGAACAATCAAAGCGACAAATAGCGACGGAGTTTCGAATATTCTTGTTATCGATAACTGGTGCAGTGCCGGTAGTGCTTTCGCCCACCAAAAACGGCATAAAGTAGCAGGGTTGCAAAGTGATTCAACTAAGTTTATTGAGTTGATTCAAATGCATAGCAGGTGTATTCAAAATGTAATGTACTCTTACGGGGGTTTTATTGTCAATTTTTTTATAAAATACAAGTTATACATACATTATACATTTACATACATACATTTCTTATATTTTAAAATGAATTTCAACAGCGAATTGTACAATGTGGAATGAAGCGCTAAACGGTTTTAAATTATTTGAAGCTGACGATTATTTAAATTGTCTTGTAAATTCATATTTACATTTTCTTATTTCACTTTTAAAGTGTTAAGGAATCAAACACATTGTTAAGCACAAGACATCAATATTATTGATTAATATTAGGAATGTTATTACACGCCCAATCAATCAAACTATGCTTTTTAATAACAGGAAATAATTTTAGAATAACTGTAAACCACTATTGCCTGAAAATGAAAACATGTATCCTATTAATAAAAAAGGTATTATAACAAAAGTTAATTTGTCCCGTTCATATTCAGTCCTTCAAAAGATGTGTTTGCATTGTTTTCTTATCTAGATAAAATCTCTTTAAAAATCCATCTAATAAGCTAATAAAGCATTTATTACGAATCAAAGACGTTTTGTAAATTGCACTACAAAATTGCATTCCCTCAGGTTATGAAAAACCGAATAAAGTGTTGAATCTAATGTTTTTGTGTTAAATTAATTTGAAAGCTTCATTAGCTTATTACGAAATGGTATTTAAACCTGGAAAAAATTTTTTATAGCCAACGAACAATGTAGTTTTTCAACTTCTTTTCACAAGGTGGCAACACAGTCAGCAACAGCTGATACCGCTGGCCGGCCATGCAAGCACCGAGTGCTATGCCGACATATTACAGTTGGAACACAAATTTTTAAGTTGCTTGTGTTGTCGGTACTACTAAATCGTATGATTGATTCGGGAAACGGGTGAACGGTGCAAAGAGGTGAAAGTAAATGAAATCACAAAATGTTTGCTTAATTTGCGAAATAAACTTGCAAGCAAGCACTTTTACATTTAAAAACAGCGAACCAAATGACTGAATGATTTACAGAAATTCTTAGTGAATGCCAATTGGAGATTTCTGGTGCGCGGAATCGAATTAGCAAGTGGTTAATAAAAAGAAAAAAATCAATTGCATAAACAATATGCAAGTTGGAAGTGTGTGCTGTGATTAAAGGGCAAAGCATGAAACGTGACATTGAGTGTTGAAGTGAATTTGAGTGTTTGAAAATATTCAACAGAGTCTTGAATTACTTTCAATTCTATGTAAACATGCAAAGCTAAATGGAAAATTAAATAACAATTTATAGACGCAATACTTGTAATCAATAAATCGTTATCAAATATAACCTGCATGCATATAAGAAACGAGAACTGAGAATCATGCTTCAGGGCAGCGCTGCAAAGAATTGTTTTTGCAAACAGATTTTGCCGATTGCGGTTTTGTTTTTTCTTACAAACACAGTTTTTGAGCACATTTTTGCGTTAAAGTAAAAACCAAATTTTGAAACACGGTTAAAATAACTTGCAATTAGTAATCAAACCATGCACATATCTGTCAAAGAAAAGTGGCCAAATTAAAAAATAAGAAATCAATATAATAAAAAAAAGCTAAATATTATTTCAATCACAAATTTTTCCAAAATTTTCGTTAAAAAAAAACGCCGTTACAAATAACAAAAGGACAGTGAAGGTCTAAGTTGCAACTCAAAAAGTTGTCTTGAAAATACTTTTTGATTTAATTTCTTACCCCAAGAAACGGATCAAAATAAAAATCACCAATAAAAGTAACATAAAAATCCAAAATTTGTATGTGAATGAACGACAATGTCAAAAATGGTGACGTTCCTAGTGAGATCCGGGTTTAGCAATGTAATTATATATGCTGCCCAGTATTGATAATTATAAAGGAAATACACTAATGACTCTATTCACTAAAGAACATTAACAAAAAGCACATTTTAACCCTGATTCCCAGAATTTTAAAAGTAACGTAAACCCAGAAGTGAGACTGTCAGACTTATATGAGCTAAATTACTGAAAACATTTGTTTCAGAAGTACAAAAACTGTCTAAAATGTAAAATTTATAAATGCAATATAATTCTAACATTCCATTAGAGGATTACATAAAATAATGAAATCGAAAATCTTTTGGATTTAATATATCACCATTTGAAATCTTTAGTGAGACTGTGAGGCTCACTTCTGGGAATTAGGGTTAATCGTTAACCGCAGATTAACTGCTATTGGTCTCTGTTTTTTCTGGGGGGTAGTTTCTTGTTAAAGTGTATTTTCTTATGATGTCATGTTGTGATCGTTTCTCTTTGTGTTTAGCTAAAATACGCTTGAAACAGTAATAATTTAACAGAAACTTTCAAGTCTAATGATTTCTACATAAAAATACGTTACGGAATCTCAACGCAGCACAAGAAACTACCCGCATTTTTGATAACGCACTTAAAAACTTCTGAAATGATTCAGAAACATAAAGTGCTACAACACCACGTCCTAATATTCCAAAACTTTCCCACAATAGTTATGTAGCGGTGAAATCAAAATCAATACCGCCGCATATTTTACCATTCCGCGTGTAATTCCCACAAACAGTTTTTGAGTCGTAAACCATGCGTTTGTGCATAATTTGAAAAGTGCATTAACATTCACAAACATTGCGTTCCTGCGTCACTAAGTTCGCCTACATTCGCTGTACTCCAAAGCCCAACCACTGCCCGCCGCCAGCAAAATGGCCGATTTCGACGCCTGGGACTTTGCCGTCCTGTTCACCATACTCTCCATTTCTTCGCTAATCGGCATCTATTATCGCTACACGGGCGGCCGACAAAAAACCACCAAGGAGTACCTCATGGCCGATCAGAGCATGAGCACGTTTCCGGTCGCCTTCAGCTTAATGGCCAGCCTCATGTCGGCCATCTCCTTGCTGGGCGTCTCCAACGAGTCGTATCAGTTTGGAGCCATGTTTTGCGTCATAAACTTCGCCTACATACTGAGCACTCCCATTGCCGCCTACTTGATACTGCCCGTTTTTTATCGCATGCGCAGCATGAGCGTCTACGAGTACCTGGAGCGTCGCTTTGGCCACTCAACGCGGCTGGCCGCTTCGCTGGCCTACTCGATACAGATGATACTGTACATGGGTATTGTGCTGTATGCACCGGCGCTGGCGCTGGAAGCTGTGACGGGCGTAAGCAAAGTGACCGCCATACTGGTGATCGGTCTGGTGTGCACCTTCTATTCGACCATTGGCGGCCTGAAGGCAGTGCTGATCACCGACGTCTTTCAGTCGCTGCTCATGTTCGCCGCAATTTACTCTGTTATTGTGGTGTCGGCCCTTAAATCGGGTGGCTTGAGCGCTATTTGGGCGACCGCAGCAGAGACAGGACGCTTGAATATAACGGATTTCTCGCTGGATCCCACCGTGCGAAATACGTGGTGGAGTCTGATTTTTGGCGGCATGGTGACTTACTTGTCGCTGTATGGCGTGAATCAGGTGCAGGTCCAACGACTGCTCAGTGTGAAGAATTTGAAGAGCGCCCAGGCGGCGCTGTGGTGGAATTTACCAATCTTGTGTTGTTTGAGCTTCAGCACGCTGTTCAGCGGACTGGCCATCTTTCACTACTATCGCAATTGTGATCCGCTGCTCGAAGGACGCATCAAGTCCAGAGATCAGCTAATGCCACTTTTTGCTGTCGATACAATGGGTAAGTTGGTCAAACGCGTTTATATGCTTTCAGAGTTGAACTGAAACTAAATTGTCCAACACCAATTTGACTCCGAAACACACTTCGCACTTACAGGTCAGTATCCTGGTCTGTGCGGTCTGTTCGTGTCGGGCATCTTCTCGGCGAGTCTCTCTACCGTTTCTTCGGCTGTTAGTTCGCTCTCCACCGTTACGCTGGAGGACTACGTTAAGCCGTTGTATAAAAGGTGCCTCAATCGCCCATTCAATGACACACACTCCGCACTGCCGAGCAAAATTATGGCCTTCATTTATGGCATCGTTTGCATTGCCTTGGCCTTCGGTGCCGGCTCCATGGGAGGCGTGCTTCAGGCATCGCTCACCATATTCGGCGTTGTTGGCGGACCGCTGCTCGCTGTTTTCATGCTTGGTTTGTGCACAACGCGCGCGAATCAACGTGGCGTACTATTGGGACTACTGTTGGGACTGATGTTTTCCTTCATCGTTGGATTTGGTGGACCCAAGCAGCCACCAACGACATTGCCTTTCAGCGCTGAAGGATGTGTGCCGCCTGGTAATGGCACGCTGGTGGCCGAGGCGCTTAAGCTAGTTGATGAATTGGCTGCCACTACCACGACGGCAGCACCAAATCTGTCAGCGATCGAGTATAAGTGGCTGTTTCGACTTTCGTATTTGTGGCTTTCGGTGCTGGGATTTCTGATAACGTTGATCTGCGGTTATGCGAGCAGTCTTCTGTTGGAGAAACTGAAATGGGCAGACAACTCACAAATTTACTTGGATGACAAGCAAATCGATTTCGATTTGTTTATACCGCCACTGTCACGAAAGCTCAAGGAAAATGCCTCCGAAGAGTTAACCAAACTGTAAGGAAAGGAATGAGCTGGAGGTCTGACAATTGCTCTCTCTCTGTAGCGCCAGGGTTTGTTTTAATACCTGTACGATGTAGAAAGTTTAGACATTTGAGTTAAGTACTTAAAGGGTTAAGTTATTTAATGTATGCACACTTACATGTGAACTGAGTTCGATGCGCGTTTCCATTGGGTTAGGTTTTATATATAATTAAGAACACAATGTTGTGCATAAAGTTTTATTAAGTTTTTTTATTATTGTGCGATTAGGCTTACGAGGAGTTAAACACATAAGAACAAAGTTGTGGTGCTGTTAAGGCCAGTTATATTCTCTGCACAAATAATAAATTTTTTTTTAATAAATATTTCGCGCTGCATGTTTTCTAATATAACTTGTTTTACAAGTTCTTCTTACGCCACTATCTATCACTTCGATAAAGTACCTAAATTATTTTCGAAAATACCAAAACTTTTCTCCATGCAAACTTTTAAATCAGTTTGATAGGAACATCAACAAAACAATTCATTTTTTTTTATAATAAACTTTATAATCTTCATTAATAGAAGTAACTTCACATATTTATAAACCTTTGTCAATTCGCACTAAACTATAATTTCCGCCGCTTCTGTCCACCAACACTTCTCCGTCGGTATGGCTAGCTTTCAAGCCTGGGATTTCGCAGTGCTGATTACCATACTCGCCATTTCGGCGGTCATTGGCATCTACTATCGCATGACGGGCGGCCGACAGCAGACCACCGAAGAGTATCTCTTGGCCGATCGCAGCATGTCGACGATGCCAGTGGCCATAAGCCTAATGGCCAGCTATATGTCGGCCATCACGCTGCTGGGTGTGTCCCACGAGTCGTATGAGTTCGGCCTCATGTTTGGCGCCATTAACCTGGCATACCTACTGAGCACACCCATTACGGCCTATCTGTTCCTGCCCGTATTCTACCGCATGCGCGGCACAAGCGTCTACGAGTACCTGGAGCGTCGCTTTGGACATGCGACGCGCATTGTCGCTTCGCTGACCTTCTGGGTACAGATGATACTGTTCATGGGCATTGTGCTCTATGCGCCAGCGCTGGCACTGGAGGCCGTTACGGGCATCAGCAGAGGAGTAGCCATCGTAGTGATAGGTCTGGTCTGTACCTTCTACTCGACCATTGGCGGCCTGAAGGCAGTGCTGATCACCGACGTCTTCCAAGCGCTACTCATGTTTTCAGCACTTTACGTGGTCATTGCCGTATCGGCCATACAGGGCGGTGGTTTGAGTGCAATTTGGGCAACAGCAGCGGAGAGAGGACGCCTGTATTTCGCGGATTTCTCATTGGATCCGACTGTGCGACACACCTGGTGGAATCTAACCCTTGGCGGCATGGTCACGTACCTGTCACTGTACGGCGTGAGTCAAATTCAAGTGCAACGAATGCTCAGCTTGAAAAATTTGGGCAGTGCGCAGTGCGCGCTCTGGTGGCACGTGCCCATTTTGAATTGCTTGAGCTTCAGTACACTGTTCAGTGGACTGGCCATTTTTCATCACTACCGGAATTGTGATCCGCTGCTGGAAGGACGCATCAAGTCCAGAGATCAGCTAATGCCGCTCTTTGCCGTGGACACCATGAGTTGGTGACGAAGGCCTTTAAACTGTGTCCCACTCTATTTACATGTTTCCCCCACACAGGTCAGTATCCCGGTGTGAGCGGCCTCTTTGTGTCGGGCATTTTCTCGGCCAGTCTGTCCACTGTCTCGTCGGCAGTGAACTCCCTCTCGGCCATCACACTAGAGGACTACATCAAACCATTGTACGAGAAAATCCAACAACAGCCCATGACAGCCGCCCAGGCCATAATACCCAGTAAAATTATGTGCTTCGTGTATGGCGTTGTGTGCGTGGCGCTGGCTTTTGCCGCCAGCTCGATGGGCGGCATGCTGCAAGTATCGCTTACGATATTTGGCATTGCCGGCGGTCCACTGCTAGCCACCTTCACGCTCGGCATGTGCACAACGCGCGGCAATGAAGGCGGCGCCATTTCGGGATTACTTCTGGGTCTAATGTTTGCGCTTGCTATCGGTTTTGGCGGTCCGAAACCGCCGCTGCCCTCTTTGGACTTTAAAACGGACGGTTGCGCTGCAGCGCGTAATGCGACACTAAACAATGCGCCACCAATTCAGTATTTTTGGCTATTTCGCATTTCGTACATGTGGGTGTCGGTGCTGGGATTTTTGATTACGGTGTTTGGCGGCTATGGCGCCAGCGTGCTGCTGCAGCAGCTGAACTGGGCGAGCAACTCGAGAATCTACTTGAATGACAAACAAATTGACTACGATTTGTTCATACCGCCGCTGGCGCGCAGGTTAATGAAACGTGCCGCCGCCGAGGAAGCCACATAGTGCGAGCTCTGGAGAGTTGGCACGGTGCTCAAAAGATGAAATCGGTGAATTTTAAAAGTTGCTTCTTTTACGGTGGACTTCAAACAGTTTCCGAATTAACTTTTTCTTTATTCAAAATATAAAATTAATATTACAAAAACTTCATTAACTCTTAAAAGTTGAATTATAAACATTTGGTTTTTTAGATTTTTAAATGTTTAAAATTTGTTTGATACCTTGTTATGAAGACATTTTCAATATGTGGCCACTTTTTTTGCAAGTTTGCATGCACCACTGCGGTTTCTTCTAAATATATAATTTTATAAAGGTTCTTCAAATTTAAATGAACACTTTTATGTACGTAATAGAATATTTTAATTTTTATTGAATAATACAAAATTTGCACTTTATTTATTTAAACCAAATATTAAGAATTATATATTCTGATAGAAAAATGAAATGATAGAAAAATATTTAAAAGATATAATAATTTCAAGCATAGCTACAAAACTTGTATAGAATTTTATTAATTAGTTATTCGAACAATTTTGAGAGCTGATGTTAAGTTTTTGATAAACCGTTCCTTTTTATTTAAAGTTAAATTTCTATTGCTATAAAAACCATGTTAAGGCTTAAGAATATTTAAGCAAAGAACAGCGCATAATCCAAATGACAGCCAGTTTGGGTTATGGCTGTAACTAAATAATGTTTTCAGGGAAAATGGTTCACTTTAATGTCAAACAACCAACTTGGTTACTATTACCATATCTTGAAAAAGTTTATTTTATGCAACTGTTGAATGAAAAGAAAAATGCTTAAAGTATAAATTATGCTCTCTAATGATTTGCTTTTACTGTAATCTGAATTGAACAATATTTAATCGATCTGTAAAAGTATAAAATATGCTCAAGTTGTATAAAGCAGGCCATATGGTGTTTCATGTATGGTACGATATAAGCGAAGTTTTAGGCAAACTAGGCTTCATTGAAGACACTAAAAATTGTACTTGAAATAACTCCAACAAACTGTTATCTGCTGCATAAAATGTTGCATTATTTTCCAAAATGTTTATTAATTAATATTATTACTACAATTATGAAACTTTTCTTAAATGTAACTTTTAAAACCAGGGACCGGAAATAACAGTTATTTTTGAACAGTCTATTTGAAAAAATTACTATGAAGGAAAGGTCATGCAACTAAATGAAATATATCAATACATTTTTTAGCACTGAGAATCAAACTTGGCAATAAACTTTTATGTTGTAATTTTTATGGAAAAATAAGAATAATTTTTTAGTTATATTTAAAAAATCCTTTAATAAACATTATTTTAGATTTTTTCATATTAGTACGCAAATAACAGTTTTTTAGTTGTCCCGAGATAATTATTGGTGACTTTTATTTAAAAAAGTCACCAATAAAAATCAGTCACTGACTTTTTTCATAAAAGTCATCAATAAAAATCAGTCATTGACTTTTTATTTTTTTTAGTCATCAATAAAAATCAATCTGTGACTTTTATTTATAAAAGTCATCAATAAAAATCAATGAGCAACTTTTATTTTTTAAGTCGCATTATAAGTATAAATAATAATAATAATATAATAAATGCATATATATTCTTGATCGACTCAACAAGACCTGACTTGACAACTCTGTTTTCTGGAAGAATCATAACTTTTGCATGCATTAATGAAAATTACTTTTATACTGCGACTTAAAAAAGAAAAGTCATTGACTTATTTTTATTGATGATTAAAAAAATAAAAGTCACTGATTGATTCTTATTGATGACGTTTTTAAATAAAAATCGCCAATAATTGTTATCAGAGGACAACTAAAATAAAAATCGAAATATGACTATTTGTGGACTAATAAGAAAAAATAAAAAATAATTGTTATTATAGGATTTTTAAAATATAAATAAAAATAAGAAATTTGAACTTGCTTATGAAAATAACTTTTGTGTTTTATAGTTAATACGATTGTTCCATTCAGTCAAAAAGTCAAAGACCTTAAGCAACTTTTTAAGAGTGAATTTCTCTGGAGCCTATTGTGTCTCAATGTTGTATGCAACAAATGCATGCAGTTATAAATAAACTTCACTTGATAGACTTTGTTATGAAAATGTGAAATGGCGTACAAATGGCATGTTGTTGTAGGCTTATCGTACAATCAACTCTGGTGGGATGAAGCTCGAAGCTGTAATATTTATATGTGTTTGCCTATTTTACAGTTCAGTTGAAAACAGTTGTAATGGTTTTGAATCAAAATTGTACAATATGTCGAAACGCATGTGGCTTGCTTTATTCTCGAAGCTGTAATTGTTAAAACCAGAATCAGAACTCGGAGTTCATATTTGCCACAAGCAGTGCTGTGCTGGTTAAATATTTGCCGTACTATTTTTTCAATTAAAAATGTTAAATTAAATTTATTTGAATTATATACAAATTGAAAATTAAAATGTGTACCAAGTACTTAAATTATGTTACTTAATTTAGGCGGCACAATAGTTGGTTGACATTTACAAGCACAGATGTATTTGTTGAATTAAAAAAGGAAATTGTATTGAAGTGATTAAATGTAGAGAAGTGAGAATATTGTAGCATACCATATACAGCAGACAATTGTTGTATATGTAACAATACTGAGAAAATAAATAACGCATGACAAGCACTTGAAGCAAGTCTTCAAATGCAGAACCACAACGCAGTCTTCCATTTTATGTAATTAAAGCCACTTAGTAATTTTGAATAATTAAAAAAAAAAAACTATTTACTGGTAGATAATTTCTTGCCCAACAACTAGCAACAGTATTTAAAAAAGAACACATTGCTATCTATTTTACTTATAAAGAAAATCAAAAAGAAAAGATTGTTAAAGCCAAAAATTGTGTGCAAGTTACTAATGTGTAAAGATAAATTCTATGGGAAAAACTGAAGATGTATGTATTGATATTAACGTAGAAAATATTTACAAATCTAACTAACATTAACTGTAACAACAACACGAAAGCCAATAGTTCAAATGACATTATATTGAAAGCTTTAAAGCAAACCTCAAATAAAGAGAAGAAAAAACTAAATACATATAATCGGCAATGAAAATGAAAAATCCACACACTCACAATTAAATATGAGTAATAGATGTTTGTATATATGTAAATCCATGTGTTTATATAGTGAAAGGCATACAAATATACACATTAGCTATTTGTGCACATTTAGCAAGAAAACTCAGTCCAATGTTGTTTTACTGAAAAGCGTCTGCAGCGAAACTGGAAATTATTTATCTACGAGCAACCCAAAGTGTGTCAAAATTCCCAGCAAAAACGCCGGCACGTTCCGACTTGAATCACCAACATTGACCTTGAATGGATTTTACTATATTTTTGTTCCCTTTTTCCTATTTACTTGCCGCCATAACTTTTAGCAAACAACAACATAAATATTTGCTAGATTGTCTTTCAACTACTGCGTTCACTTGAAACGAAGCATGGCCACGCGCTGATAAGACGCGCACTATTTGCATTAACAGCGGGAAATGCTTCTGTCCTCGATTGCTGTGTACCACGCACTGCCTGATAAACGTGCTGACAAAGGTTCGTGTGCGAGACGCCACTATGATGACTAAAAATATACGAAGGGGAGCAGGTGGCAAATTTGATTATTTGCATTTTTTATGATTCGATATAAAAACTGTTTAGTGGTTTTATTTTTGAGGTGATATTGACGTCATAAGGTTTCATTCATATTTTAGACACAATTTTTTATTAGAAACCATAGTGAAATAACGAGCTAAACGTAGCTAAATGTTAGTTAATTGCTGTTAATAATTTTTTATAATTTTTTTTTATAGACAATTTTTAGGCAAAAGTACAGTAATTTCTTTGATTTACTTTCTCTTATTATTATTTTAGAATTTGTATTAAAACAAATTCTACAAACTGTTCTTTACATCTCTTCAAAAAAAAAGATTTTTATAGAATAAAACAATAACAAATAATTATCTTTGTTTCATTATTAAAACATACTCAATAAGTGACTTTTATTTTTGATTGAAACCAACAATAACAAAAACAAAAACTATAACAATAAGCTAATTTTTTATGAATTGTTAGTAATCATAGAAGCTATGAAACAAAAAATTACACTTTATTTTTTATATTCTAACTTATAAGCATTAAAATGTAAATTAAATTTTTTTATGTTCTTGTTCTGTTTGAAGAATTTAATATATTAAAAATATTTCTATTCGTTTGATTACTTAAAAAATAAGTAATTTTAGTTTTTTATAAAAACATTTAGTAGGTGATTAACTTTTGGTTGCAAGCAACATCAATAAAAACGAAAGCAATAAAACATTTCTTATGAGTTCTTATTCTTATTCTTGTCTTCTCATTTATAAGCATTGCAATGAAATTGAATTTTTTACTTTTCATGTGTTTATTTATTTTAAATCCTGAACGAATATTAATTTTAATGAAGATTCAGCTTAAGGATGATAGCAGATTTACATTTTTATTCAGAGAGCATCGAATTGAAAGTTGGAATCGATGCATTCGTCATAGTGGCGCATGCAAGGAGGGTTTTGGTGTTCAAATCTCTTTTTGTTGCAAACACTTTGGGCAACAAAAGAGGTTTTCAAAGGTATTTGGTTCAAAAGTTCTGTACTAAACCAACGCACTGATTCGATGGGGTTAAAAATTCTAAAATTTTTCCGAAGCATGACTCTCAACATCGCATTTTCCTTTTGACGGTGATTAGTTACTGAATCTGTTTACAATGGACGATGTTGTTGTCACAGATTGCAGAAACTGCACTGATATAACTGAAAGTATTGAAAGCGTAAGTACTCTGAAATTAAGTGAGTGTTCACATGTGTTAGCGTCACCTGAATTTCTCGCTCGACTGATAACACTACGAGTTACGTCACCCTTATTTGTTCCAAGCAAAAGTATTTGAACTCAGCTGTACTGAATCAGCTGCACTTTCATCAATTGGAAGACGCCAATTTGTCGCCAGCGAAATCAATCGTTTTATAGCCACTTTACGTATGACCCATTGATCTTATTTAAATTCCTAATCAATTGATTGGTGTACATAGAAAAGTTTCCGCTTTATCATCGCCTCTATTAATATCAATTTAATGAACTGAATTCATTTGAAGCAGCTCGAAAGCCAACGAATCAATCAGTACAGTTATCGGGGAAGCAATGTGTAAAGTGTAGCTTTGGTGCTATAAAAATATATGCAGCAATTGCGCCACAGTGGCGCATGGATGTTGAAATATGTGAGCAGCCGTCACAAAATCTGCCTGCAATCATTTGACTTACGTCTGAACATTCGATTTTTTGCTGTGTGGCTTTTTTGAAGAAAATCAAAGCTTAACAACCGAAAGCCATATCTGCTGCTGGTTTCTTCAGTTTCAATCTCTTCGGAATGCAAATAAACCGCTTCGAGTTGAAATTCCACACCGCGCACGTGTTTCTGGCGGCCGGCAAACTGTGTACATCGGTCAGCGCTTTGCCTGTTTAAAGTTCAAATTAATTTTTTCTCGCTGTTTTTTCTTTCTCCTTGGCAGCCGTAATACCAAAATATCGGCACATAATTAAAAAACGAAATAAATAAATAAACACTCGTTAGTTTGCATAGTAAACAAGAATTTCACTACGCTCGACGGGAACATAGAAATGCTGTCGAGTGTTTGGAAAGTTTTCAACGAAAACGCCAGTCATTCTGTCTGAATTTTTTGTTTTTCTTGCTGATTGTGTTAAGAAAAATAAAAGAAAGTGAGCAATTCGTTAAGTAATCCGTTGCTCCACTCAATTCATAAATATTCAATCAGGCAGCGCGCCCAAACAACAACAACCAATTATGAAAAGCTGTTCAATTGTGACAAGCGGTCGCTAAGCACTCCCAAATGGGCCAAACACGTTCATCTGTTCGTATTCCCACAAACGTTCTATATGGCCTGACACTGCTCGCAGTCCAAAGTACAACCAAAAATCGCACCCAAGCGAAATGTTGCGAAATTTGTATCGTTTATCAATTTTTGCTTCTAACGTATTTGTGCTACACTGCTCATCACAGTGGCGGCCTAATGTCAACAGGCACATAATAGAGAAAGATTTATAAAGCATTCGCTAATTATTCACCTTTCAATCTTATTAAAGAATTTAGGTGCCACAAAAGTGTATAAATTTGCATAGATAACAGCAACAGCAATGAGCTCAGACCCCTGCGGGGTGTAGCGTAAATTTATTAAGCTTAATAAATCAAGCGCGTGTTGTACTGGCACAATACAGATAAATGGGGTCAGCTCTGTTCGGCTTCATTAGCATTTTACAAATAATTTGCGAAGAAAATCAGCATAATTAAAAGTTCAAAGCTTTGAAATGATAATTCCGAGAGAAAGCCACCGATTGACTGGTACTGGTTCACTTTCAAGTTGATGACAGACATAATATTTGCCTTCTAGAAAAAAATTTTAATATTTACAGTTAGCCATGCATAAATTCATTCGTTGCATACAGAGTTCCATGACTTAATGGTCAGCGTTGCCCAAGTGGTCCCCAGTTATGGATTTACATAACGACTTAACCAAGTCGAAATAACGAGATTTTTCTTTGAGAGGTCTTTGTCTTCAAGTTGCCTGAGAATCGGTCTCGCACATATCGAACATAGTGGCTCAAATTCGAGTTTGAAAGGATTTGCATGCATTGAAACATTCGCCTAGTTGAGAAAAACGCTATGAAAGTATTCTAAATTTTGAATTTTACATTCAATTCTTAATTTTTTCACTTACTACCTCAAATTGAGTCTCAGATTATGCCGAGACCTTTTCTACTTAAGTTCAAATTGCCAGAAGTTGCTACTATTGTCTTCTGCGCTTTCTTGGAATAAGTGTCCAATTAGTCGCGTGTTCCTCTATCATTTCCACAAGCTTCTTTAAAGTAATATTTTACTGAACGTGAATCATGTTCTGGCCATTCTTTTCTTTAGATGAGCAGATGATACAAATCGTATAGCTCGAGCTGAATTTTCTTTCCATAAGGATAGCTGTTCGTGGACTTTTTAGTGCCAACCATATTTTATAATTTTGGTGAAGTGCTCCTTCCACAACCTCAGCACACCCTATGCCATTTGTGCCCATATCGCCATTATTGAATTCCATTAAATCATAAAAACAACAGTGGATCGTAGAGCAGCAGTAAAAAGTTATATTCCTCCAATCCATTCAGGTTATAGAGTGCAAGCACAAGCACTGCATAGGCAGATACTATGGCCAAAACGCTCCGAAAAGCATTTCGTAGCACACTTTTAGGCATTGCAAGATATACAAATAAATCTCCTATGCACCGAATACATAGAAGTTGGGAAAAATCACTCAAGTTCTTGCAAATCGTAACTTCCTTCTGCGTTTATATGTATTCAAGCTGTGCTGCCATACGTTCTTTCAGCCCAACGACTTTCTATAATGCTTCCTGCAAAATTCCATAATGTATATTAATCTTCTACAAATATCATTAATGACCCACAGAACACCTCTTTCGAGGGCGTCAAGCTTCAAATGAATTATTGAACAGTCCGGATATTCAAATTTCAAGTCAGAAGTTTAAATGCAACGCTCAATATTGACAGTTACAATTAATAGCCATTGTCCAATCCAACATTGGACAATACCAGACAGCTATAAATCGGCTCCAAATGCATTTGAATATTATCTGCAAGATAATTAGTACGGATTATGTTTGCGACAAATATTACGTAGATTGGAACTAGAAGCCCTTACAATTTCGTTGAACAAAAGATTGCATTGGATTCTCTATTGAGTTGCTTGAATGGGTCTAATATTCGATATGCTGTCCATGTCTGGATAAAGTAATAAGTTGGTAGTTGGTGACTGCCTACTCTTCGTACAAGCGTTTGACTTTTAGCGGCTAAATTGCAAATCATTAAACTTCAAAATCACAATCATTAAAGTGTTTTCTTGTAAAGATTTGTGTAAACTAAAATCGACATTTCTGTAAATAGTGTCGGTTCTTTCTTTTTTAACTGACATGATCGCTGCCAACTGCAAGTTAAGCCTGAAATTATCAAGTCACGTTGAAACTAAATAAATTTAAATTATATGTGCATGTACCTCTACTCCCTGTACTTCCTTTAACAAAATCACAGCTCGCAATGACACGTTTAAGTTTTGTTGTTTTAAATTATTACGATTCCTTTAATGCGCCTTACATTTTGGTTTAGTATTTATAAAAAGTTGTATTTGCGGTATTTATTCCGTTTGGCATACACTTTCCCTCATTCACTCACCACCACAGCGGTGCACTGAATAAGGCAAAAGCGCACGCATTCGGAAAATTTAAATAAAGAATAAAAACAAATCAGATGCCAATAATGCATTGGCAACACCAGCAGAATGCAATGAGAAGCGGCTGACTGCAACACAGTTTTGTTTACTTCTTCTTCGACACACCGACAGTGCGACCACGACGACCAGTGGTCTTGGTGTGCTGACCGCGCACACGCAGGCCCCAGTAGTGACGCAGACCGCGATGCGAACGAATCTTCTTCAAGCGCTCCAAATCCTCACGCAGTTTCGAGTCCAAATTGGAAGAGGTCAGTTGCGTGTATTTGCCATCAATGATGTCCTTTTGTCTGTTGAGGAACCAGTTGGGCACTTTGTATTGCAGTGGGTTGGAGATGATGGTGACAATCTTGTCAACCTAAACACGAAAATAAAAGGAAAGCACTATTAGTTATTGTTATTATGCATCGAAGCGAGTAGTTACCTCTTCCTCAGTGCATTCACCGGCGCGTTTGGTCAGATCGACATCGGCCTTCTTCAGCACAATGTTGGAGTAACGACGACCCACACCCTTAATGGCGGTCATGGCAATGCCAACTTTGCGCTTGCCATCAATGTTCGTATTCATGATACGAAGAATGTGTTGGAACTTCTCTGGAATAACGAGTGACTGTAAAAAAGAAAAAACACAATTAGCACACACTGACAATAATAAATAACAATTGCAAAGCAGCTGCACCGAACACTGCACAAACTACTGCACTTGCATGCAGCGCATACAGAGCGCCGCTGTTGACAAATTGCCATACAACAAATTCTCACTTTGCTTTTTCAAATGCATTTTTTATAAGCTTCCACTGCCGCTTTGTGGCACAAAGGCACATAAAAACACAAGCCAATATTTTTATTAGGATTTCTCATTGTCCAGTGCATTTTTGCTGTGTGATGTTTGGGGAAAATTTCGATTATTACGTGGCACCTACCATTTTGCCCTTTGTTAAGCGACCGAATTCAACCGAAAAAGACAGTTCGGCGGAAGCATACAAAACGTCAGCCGTGTGCAAGGCAGCTGCCATATTGGTTTTGCGCAAGTGTCAATGTAATTCACCACATGTTGTGGTGAATTTGGTGATTTAGCGACGAAATTCAGAGTTTGTGCAGTTACGAGGTTTTCATACATAGATGGCGTTATTTAGGTTTTCGGGGGTTAAATACAATTTTTTATAATTCTATATTTGAAAGTTTTTAGGTTTTCGTGGCTGTTTTCAATTTTAAATATTAAATAAATTAGTGTAAATATTAAATATTTTCTATATTAAATATTGTCTCATTATTATATCTCAAGTATTAGTGTACATTTGTTGATTTGTGTATCTGAAACGCTCGCAAATATTTTATTGCACTTTGCTTCATTACTAGTTAAGTTCTTACAGACTATTAAATTTGCTAATTTTAAGTTATTAGAAAAACTCTATGCTGGATATTTCTGAGATTGCATTCGTTTCTGTTACTGCATTATTCAAATTCAACAAAATAATCGGATTATTTCCATATTTTTCCGACCATACAACACATTATTCTTTATTTTCTAATTCCTTGCATTCTTTCAAGTTTGCTTTGATTAGCTGGGTTTTTGCAATACTTAACTACTAAACTAATTTTTTTACCTTCTTTATCAATTTCACTTTTCCTCCGATCATAAATGCCACCGGCAACTGAAAACAACAGCAACAAAAAAATATAAATATTATTGGTAACAATAACAACAAAAACAATCAAGCTATATTGCGCTTTTTTAAGCAGCGCGGCCACTTTAAATTCAACTTCCGGCGGAATTTATTAGCCCACCGCTCGACTGCCATCCGACAAACTAACATTAAACGAAGACGTATTTAACAAAAAATGGAAATATGTATAAAGCAACAAAACAAGCACCAGTACCCCAACAACAGCATCCAGTGCGAGTAAGTATGTCGCCAGGAATAAATACAAACGACAGCGTCGAAATTCCTGGGGGAAGAAAAGCGAGCAAAAAATAAAAACGCCAAAGCGCTTCGTTCGTAAATAATTGTTACAATCAATAAGTAACGCTCCAACCACTTCAATTCTCTCCGCCCACGCACTGGGCGAGTGGAGGCAGTCGGTCGTTGGGGGCCAATATGTGGGCGGCCCCAACCTCGAAGCGTGCCAACTGAAGTATTTACAACAACAAAGTTGCCAACAAAAACACTTATTGCCGGCAGTAGTCAACAGTCGCAGCAACAACAATAACAATTACAGCAACTAGCAAATCATCTCCCACAGCTGCATTGGACCATAAAAAAGTGTCACCAAATTGAATTCGCCACCTTATCAGCGTTGCCCTAGTTTTGGCAACACTGCAACTGTTGTTGCGACCTGTCAGATTTGATGCAAGACGAGGCAGGCGTCGAGAGAAGTGAACGGAAACGCCGGCAAATGGCAATTAATGGCTTTTGTTTGCGTGAAATAATAAAAACTACAAAGTCTCTAACGGTCATTAATGCCGTTACGTGGTTGCAGCCGCACGCACAGTGACCGACTTGATGACGGCGATAGAATCGAAAATGTAGCTGCATCATTGAAATTTTTTACTTTGATGACGCTGGCTGATCAATAAATGTGTTATAAAAAAGAAAATCAGTTGCGCGAAAATAAGCGATTTAAAACCAACAAAGAATTTGACCCGATTCGCACAAATTGTGTGCAAAGTGTAATTGAAAAATAATCAACAGTTTGTATGGTATTGCCAGCTTAATGATTTTTGTGTGTGAGTTGTGTTGAGTTTAATTCTATATTTTATTTTTGTTTAATTGTTTAAATTTATAAAATTATCATATTCTAGAAATAAAGATAGATAGATATAGATATACAGATATAGATAGATTTACGCAAAGTCACTCGTCTACATTAATGTCCCCAAGACAATGGAATTAAAAAAGCCAGCACGCGGAAATTAAAAATTAAATTTTTCTAAACAATTAATTTCCTTATCTATAGTTTTATTTATTTTTTTTCTAACATATCACTTCATTTGACCAAGTTTTTAATGTTCAAAGAAATCACTGTTTCTATCTAATTTTGTTGTGTAAACCTAGAGTGGCCCCTCTCTGCTTACTGATCCATATTTACTTCGGTATGGCAAGAGTCTGCCGTGTGAGTCGACTTTCCAAAGACCAAGTCAAGGTATATCAACACCCAAAACGTCCAGAAATCTGCAATGGATGAAACTGAACTGGAGGAAGACCGCATTTCCTGCTATCTGGGCCACATTATAGCGGCAATCAGTGGTTCCATTGAAGACAGAGTTGCCAGATCAGGAGATTTCTTCCTAGATTTAGGAGATTCTTGGTTTTTTAGGAGAATTTTTAGGAGAAAGAATTGCTTAGGAGGAAGTTTAGGATATTTATATTTTATGTTAGAGGATTTTTCGGATCCTTAGTGAGTTTTTGGGAGATTTTTGGATAACGAAGAATGACTTGTTGGGAACACTGGCAACAAAACATATTTTGGCAACTATTTTAATAGTCAAAGCACCTTATTGTGTTAAAAATTTTTAAGCTTACAAAATGTAAGCTCGTTCTATCTTGTTCTCACTTATTGCTGACACAATGAAATTCCACCAAAAAGGGCACTTTTTGTTTAATTCATTTTTGTTAAGTTTTTGTTGTTAAGCTGAAGATGAATAAAAAAAGGCTGCATTAAAAAAAATTATATGTACATATTTTTATTTTTTATGAGAAGTTTAATTGCTTTAAAATGACGCAAATTATAAAAAAAAAATTAGGAGATTTTTTTAACTTTTGGCAGGAAATTTCAGTATCTTTTTAAGATTTAGGAGAAAGTCATTTCAGGTATCTGGCAACACTGAGTGAAGACATTAAAGACCGCATCCGAAAAGCTATAACGGTATTCGGCTCGTTGTATACATTTTTGAAAGAAATTCACATCTTGCAGCGAACGAATTTTAGAATGCAATATTTAATTAAAATTTTAAACCGTCCTACTAGCTGAAGGCCCATGTTGCTTAAGTTTTAATTTAATTTTAATTTTGGTTTTGTTATTTATTAAATGAAGAAATACAAATAAATCTAATAATAAACCGTCTTTACTCTATGGTTACGAAACGTGGAATGGTGTTGCGGCTGACATACAGGTAATACAAGGTTTTATGAATCTATGACTGCGTATAATTTTGAAAATATTTTGGCCAAACACCTTCAAAAACTAGTTCTTCTCGAGATCCGAAAAATAGAGTTGGGCTAGATTGGCTGTGTTCTGCAAAGATCGCGAGACGACTTAACAAGTTCTGCCATTAACCCTTTCACTATGCTACTTTGTGGATGTCTCAACACTTTATGGTTTTAAGATTAAAGTTTTTTTTTGGTCCTTAGAATAGTTTCAAGTTTGAGGAATAATACAAAATTCTAAATTCTAAGTTTAAAGAAGAGAAGTATGTTTTTTAATGTTATATTTTTACAATGTAAGGAAAAAAGAAGCAGCAAAATTAAGACATATTTTTAATTTGACTTTTTACTTTAATTCAAATAATTTTTTTTTAAATAATTTTAGCTTAAGGTAATGAAGAAATATTCGATTTTTAATTATGTGTTAAAATTTTTGTTTAAGTAATTATTACAGCCACAACGATATGGCAACACTCTAAAAAACAGTTATCGGTCACGGTTGTCACTTCTCTCTTTTTGGTGAACCAAAAAGTGGACCAAAATCCAAAACTATGTACCAAAAATTGTTCTTTCGAATACAAAAACCAATGAGGAAATGATATCATTTTTGTCTTCTATAAAAATATACGATTTTTTTTTTAATTTTTATTCATTAGAACAAAATCATAAAAGAATACAATTTAACAAAACTAGAACTATTCCCTGACATATAATAGATATAAAACAAAATTATAGAATTGAAGTCACAATTTTACTTTACGTAAGATAGTAAAAACATGTACCAAATGTGAAAGTTATGTATGAATGTACCAAATCGAAAAAAAATTACCAAATTTTGTAAATTTCGACCAAGACGGCAAACATGGTGTTGGTAAAAAAAAAAATTTATAAAAAATTAGAATGAGATGTTGTTGATATAACACAAAAGATTAAATCGATAAATTTAAAATTTCAACTTTTTCCAAAAAAAATCACCAATGTAGCAAACATTTCGACCAAAACGACAAACGTGGTATTTGTAAAAAAAATTACAAAAAATTAGTATGAGATGTTGTTGATATAACACAAAAGATAAAATCGAAAAATTTTAAATTTCAACTTTTCCCCAAAAAAATTCACCAATTTTGGTACATTTCGCCAAAAACGGCAAACGTGGTATTTGTAAAAAAAAATTACAAAAAATTAGTATGAGATGTAGTTGATATAAAACAAAATATGAAATCGAAAAATTTAAAATTTCAACTTTTCAACGAGTAACGAAAGGATTAACTGGAACCGCCAAGGAATCCATTGAAGATAAAAAGCATTGAACACCTAGAGATGATTGTTGTTGTAATGTGGATCTTAGCTGAAAAATTGGCTACCGGCCTTTTGTTTCTCCTTGGATTCTTAGGTTATATGGACATAATTTCTAACTCTCGAAACCGTTTGCCGCTGTCATTTGTTCAGAAATAGTGTAAACTTAATTAAAATAAATAAATATTAATAATAAATTTAAATCTGTTGTTACCGCTCAGTGCAGCTCAGTGTGAGAGGTTACTAAGTCTTTAAAAACTTTTAAACAGTTCCATTTGTATTGCATTTGTTAAAGGTCAAGTTTCCTATAAAAATCCCTCTATATAGAAGTATAAAAAATGTAACATTCCTTAGCAAAAATTCTAAAACTACGTGACAATGTCATGATTGCAAAACTTGGTGAACTTAAGGCATCGATAGCCATCAATATGTTTCAACTTCTTACAACAAATTCGCTCCGAATTGCCTACATTCAGTTGTACACATTCCTGTATATATGTAAGTACTACATACAATATTTATGTAAGTGTGTTTGTGTAGCGTGACATTTAAAATCTTTGCGTTTACATTACTTACTTACTTAACTGGCCTTAAAAACCCGTTACCGGTTTACGGACCGCCGCAAAATTTCTCTCCAGACGCAACAAGAGATGATGATGGGGCGTGTTTAATTTGGTCCGTCCACCGGGGACACGGTCTCCCTCTTCGTTGTCGACCTACAACACCTTTTTCGTCGGAGTTTCATTGTCCATACGGAAGACATGGCCAAGTGAGCGTAGCTGCTGGATGTGTGCGATTACTTTAAGCTAAAAAATTTCACGCATATTTAACACAAAACTTTTGTGCTGCTTTTTTCCCCCTCAACTGCTCAGTGTTTTAGCATCTTCACCACTGTGCAAACTACATATATGCGTATAGTGTTTATATGTGTGTGTGTGGGTTTGTGTGTGTGCGTGTGAATTTGGGTTGGGTCACTTTTTTCAGCAGCACCACCGCCCACCGAGTTTAATCTTAAGAGGCCGACTGCACAATATTCACATATATCCTACGTCCCTACAGAGCCCACTAGGAATTTTGAGCATACACCCAGTCATAAAGTGTACAAGGACAGTGCATCTGTCAAGGCTTTCCACAGTCGTGTTTGCCTAGTTGAACTCACTCTGAGGTCTTTATTGTCGTTTTGCAATAGTTACAGCCCCATTGGGCTATTTCGCCTGAAACGTGCACAAATTTCCTGCTGGGCAGCCATCTGCACATCTAATTTTGACACCGTCCCTTAGTGCGTGTGGCGCAATTTATTGAACTTCAACATTTCACACGCTCCGAAAGGCCATAAGTAATCGACAACACGCGGCGCTGCCACTTGAAAGCGCCAAATTCAAACATTGCTGAGTGGAGTTTTGTGCGGAACAGGCAGCCAATGACAGCCATATGGATACGTGAAATGTGACAGTCGGGGATTCCTTTGCTACCAAAACACAAGTCGGGATCGCAGAAAGTTGTCGCTTGTTGATGCTTTTGGGTTTTAATTAACCTTGAAACACTGTGGTACACTAATATTTGTAAGTATTTTAATCAATATTTCTTGTTAAGTAATCAAGAAGCTAATACTCAATATGGGGATATTTGATGTTACTAAACAATCAGTGTTAAATTTTCTTCTTCTTCAGAAAATATGTTATAAAATATGTCTAATATTATTGTTTATTACGGTGAGTTTTAATCCAGTAAAATCGAAATTTAAATTTATGAAAATAATTGTTCCTTGTTTCTAGACACTAGAAATTTACGCCGCCTAGCCACGCCGCCGCACAATGGGGTATTTATGCCGAAAACCCGCGCATTACGGCTAAACTTAAAGTTACGGCCCTAACTTTTTTTTTTATTTTTTCATAATCTGCATGCATGTATAGTAGTAGTCAGAAAACCTTTTCTTTATGGATATTGGACCGAAACTGGCTGCTGTATAGCCATTCAAAGTTGGGTGTTTTTATACTTAATTTCATTTTGTCGATGCAACTTTTTTGATGGTGATGCTGAAATGTCAATTAAATCGTTATTTATAAATATAATCAAATAATTTTTAGTACATATAATAAGCATATTCCTGCAATTAATTTGACATATAATTCTTTTACATGGCACATTTTCTTGTAAAGATATAAGTTCTCAAAATTTGGGCAAAAACGACGGTTTTTTTTAGGAAAATGTCCTACTTTCGTGGTGTATAACTTTTATGGATAATCATGGATAATCGAAAATCTTTAGGGAAGGTAAGTAGGAACCTTCATAAAAAAAATTATACCCAACTTGTCTGCGGAATGGTTAGTTTTTTGGTCTTTTATTTGCTTCTCCTGGTAAGAAAATAAATAAAACTGAAAACTTACATCGCAGTTCACATTGACATAATGAAAAATAATTTTGATCAAGTAACATAAGCTATTTTTGTCAACAAAAACAGTTATTAATTTTGTCAGTTATAACGGTTGTTTTATCGGTTACAAACATTATATTCGTGGCAATTATTAGTTGTGAAAAGTTAGTGTGCTCATGGCTGAAGAGAGTAAGTATTAACTTTGCATTTGAGTTCATTTTAATAATTTCTTTAAATTTAAGCTATAACCAGACGTAAAATTTGCGACCTTTTTTTGAGTGGAAAATGCTTGGATTTTCCTTCAAAAATACAAGAAGTTCAACGGTTTATGGAAAATAATAAAGCAGCTGTCCCAACTTCTGAATATATTGCTACCTTTTTAAAATTTTGGAACAAGAAATGGGCGCAATATGGACGAAATCGGAGTGGAGTCATGAGCAAATCGGAGAAGTGGTTAAACCAACCGTTTCATATATCTGATATTGAAGTCGCTTGTAGCCGTAAACGTTCCAGCTTTCAGGAATTAAGTTATTCTCAAAAAATTAGGCGCACAAGAGGCAAGTATACTGAACGATTTTCTTTAAACCTCAATTGTAAAACAATTTACAATTTCGGAATAGATCTAAGACAAGTCGAACCAGAGCTGCTGTCATTCGCTGCTTCGAGCAGCTTTCGAAAAAATGGCAACTTGGAAGCCGCACAAGTGTTAAAAAAAATAGCGGACACACCAAAGGAATGTGGGGCAATATTGCGCACATGGACGACGAACGAGCTTACTCCAAATAAAATGAGTGCAGAAATAGCGTTAGCTACTTCAGTAGATTGTAAGCTCTCCAAACACCAGTATGAAGTGCTCTCGAAAAATTGTAAGGGCATTGGTATGGAAATCAACTGTATATATGATATAACTGCTGCTGCTGACTAACTTTTGTTGGGTTCTAGGAGCGGACATTTTTCCATCCTATTCAAAGTTGCAGAAAGTCAAAAGCCAGTGCTATCCGGAAAGTGTTTTCATCACCGAAGTGGAAGCTGTCGTTGGTTTACAAAACCTTGTTGACCATACAGCTTGCCGCCTCTTATCAACTTTAGAGCCCATAAACGCAAATGAAATCACAATTTTATACAAATGGGGTTTCGATGGTAGCACTGGTCACGCGAAGTTTAGACAAGTATTCGAAGATACTACCAGTACCGATTCTTCGGTGGTGATCACGACTTTGGTTCCCGTACAAGCTATAGACAACAAAAAAGCGTTGATATGGCAAAACCAAAACTGCTCTTCAACGCGGTAAGTTTAAAATTAGAAAAAAGTTTTTTTCCGAAAACTTAAGTGCAAGTATTTCTTTTAAAGTTATTGCCGCCCAATACGCATTGCGTACGAAAAAGAAAGCACCGAAACAATTCAAAGAGAATAGAAGCGTGTAGAAGCTGATATCGAGCAATTGGCAACCACTGCCGTAAAATTGAACAATGGTACAATTACTACACACCACCACCTATTCATGACCATGATCGATGGCAAAATTATAAATGTATTAACAGAAAATAAAGCGACATCGGTAAGTGTTAATCATTAGCACCATAAAACAATCGCGAAACATAATTTATACTTCTACTCAGAGATGCTACATTTACAAATACGGACCCAAAGAGATGAATAATTTGGGAAACATTGAAACAACACTCGCTCCACAAAACATTATTGACCTCAAATATGGCATTTCACCGCTCCACGCCAGGATCAAATTTTTCGAATTCCTGCTGCACTTAGCTTATAGGTGCCTATTTTATTTCCTTTTTAAAAATATTTTTTTACTATAGTATATTATAAATAACTACTATAGGCTACAGCTACCAGTAGACTGTAGAAAAAAGGGCCATCGCAAAACAGTCGAAGAAAAGCAGTTGCTCGCTGAAGCTAAAAGTGCAATGCAAAAAAGTTTCGCGAAAAACCTGGATTAATTGTAGACACACCGAAGCCAGGTAAATTGCTCATTTTCAAAATGTGGTTATGGAAGTACTTAAAAACTTCTGCTGTAGGTTTTGGTTCCTCAAACAGCGGCAATACGGCACGAAAATTTTTTGAAAATTTTGAAATATCGGCCACTATCACTGGAATCGATAAGGTTTTAATTTATCGATTCGGTGTTATCCTAACCGCAATCAACACGTCTCGAGATGTGGACGCTACCAAATTCCACACCTTCGCAAGGGAAATGGCCGAGATTCTCGTGGCAAAATACAGCTTCTGGTACATGTCACCGACTGTCCACAAGGTGTTAATGCATGGTCGAGACATAATATCGCATGCAATCTTGCCTTTAGGTGCGTTGTTATTCTCAAAATTGGTAATACGTGCGTGAAAAATAATCTTATTTACAGGAATGTTATCTGAAGAGGCCCAAGAACATTGCAATAAAGACTTCAAATTATTTCGAAGCCAATACGCCAGGCGAAATTCACGGATCGCCAATCTGACAGATATTTTTAATCGTTTTCTTGTAATGTCCGATCCGGTTACGTCAAACATTCGATCCCCTAATAAATTAAGTAAAAATGCATGTGATTTACCCACTGAAGTAATAAATATGCTAAAATAAAATATTTCTTATCAATTTTTTCGGCTGGTACGCAGGGTAATTCTCGAAAGAAGCAATATATTTCAACAAAACTTTGTAGAGAATTTAATAATTCATATTTTTTTTTTAATTTTTTAAGTAAGGTTGCCATATAAGCATACTTTGTTAAATTGGGAAAATTTATTTTATTTATATACTAACCAACGTCATCTGCCCTTTTGTGGTTATTTATAACGGTAAGTAGGCGTGGTACTCCCCATTAACCCGTTATGAGCCGTATCAACCCGTATCAAATGGTTGTTGTTTAAATACGAGTTACTCTTCATGTATGTGTTTTATGTGGATGTTTTATGAAAGGAGGCGAAAAATCGGGGCGTGGCTACAATCCAGAGTATTCATAAGTCAGTTTGGGTCGATTTAAATACTATAACTTTGGTTTTGTTTTTACTAATGAATATTTTAAAAATGCCTAATTGCCGACTGTAGGGTGTCGGTGCACGGTACAGTAAATAAAATACAATTATGGTGGATCGATCTCTGAAGAGTCCTGAAGGAGATGTCCAAATTTGAGGTATTTATCTTTAACCGTATAGATACTAAAGCATACCCTATTGTGCGCCGCCGCCGCCGATTTTTGCTTTTTCTGACACGCCGCCGCCGAATTAGGTAAAAATCGGCGTGGCGGCGGCGTTCGGCGTCATATAAATTCTTGTACAACCTTAAAAAAGAAGGTTTAAAAGTAAAGAAAATGTCGATTTAATGGCCGTTGGACAAGGGGCGTGGCATTTATTTTTCACTAATTTTTTGACTCAAATTTTCCGCATAACTTTGGAACTATAAGTCATCAATGAAGCTTACGATTTAGTTGCGCTCAACGAATGAAAGAATAGTGTAAGTATTGGACAAGGGGGCGTGGCACCACATGTACAACGCAAATCTGCAATATGGAATAATGTCGAAACTATAAGTTGCACAGCATTAAAATTGGGTATACCATCGCCCCATAGATCTGTTGTCCACTGATAAAATTGTATGGGCGTTGGACAAGGGCGTGGCATTTTTTGGCAACCCTAAATTGCTATGTAACTTTGGAACTATAACGTTCACATCACTGCCATTTGGCACAAAAATACGATGAAGTCGTGCCCGTCGACAAGGGGAATGGTCTGGGTATAATATGGAATAGCCTCGGAATTATTACTCGGACAGCATTTAAATTTGTTACTGGGACAATCGGCATGAAAACATTGAACATAATAAATCTAACTTAATTGTTTAGGGCCGTTATACAAATAGTTATCAGATATTAAAAAAAAATTTATTATGAAATCGACGTGAGTGAAGCCGCCGGGTACAGCTAGTTTTTAAAATAAATTGAAATAGAAAAATTGCATTTAATAACTGAATACACCGTCCTCCCCGCCGCCGCCGCCGCCGCCGGTTCTCTCTGGCCCCTACGCCGCCGCTGAAGCAAAAGCAATCGGCGTAAACCTCTACTAGACACTCTTTCAACTGAAGAGTTGATCCACTAAAATCGAATTTTGTATTTCATCGTATAAAAATAATTATTCCTTGTTTCTAAAGACTTTTTCGATGTAAACTTGTTGAGTTGAGAGTTGATTTACTAAAACCGAATTTCTTATTCATCTTATGAAAATAATCCTCGTTTCTAAAGACCCTTTTAATGATAATTTATTGAGTTGAGAGTTAATCCACTAAAATCGAATTTCTTATGTCATCTTATAAAAAAAATTATTCCTCGTTTCTAAAGAACGTTTTAATGTTAACTTTTTGAGTTGAGAGTTGATCCACTAAAATCGAATTTCTTGTGTTATCTAATAAAAATAATTATTGCTTGTTTCTAAGGACCGCTCTCAGTGTTAATTTGTTGAGTTGATGCACTAAAATATTATTTTTTTATGTCAGCTTAAAAAAAGAATTATTCCTTGTTTCTAAAGACTTTTTCAATATTAACTTGTTGAGTTGAGAGTTGATATACTAAATTCGAAATTCTTATGTCATCTTATGAAAATAATCCTCGTTTCTAAAGACCCTTTTATTGTTAACTTATTGAGTTGAGAGTTGATCCACTAAATTCGAAATTCTTATGTATTATATTCTTATAAAAATAATTATTTCTTGTTTCTAAGGACCCTTTCAGTGTTAATTTGTTGAGTTCAGAGTTGATCCACTAAAATATAATTTTTTATGTCATCTTATGCAAATATTTGTTCCTCGTTTCTAAAGAAGCTTTCAATGTTAACTTGTTGGGTTGAGAGTTGATCTACTTAAATCGAATTTCTTATGTTATCTTATAAAAATAATTATTCCTTGTTTCTAAAGAACCTTTTAATGTTAATTTATTGAGTTGAGAGTTCATCCACTAAAATCGAATTTCTTATTTGATCTTATAAAAATAATTATTCCTCGTTTCTAAAGAACCTTTTTATGTTAACTTGTTGAGTTGAGAGTTGATCCACTAAATTCGAATTTCTTAAATCATGAAGATGATTGTTCTCCAATACTAAAGACCCTTTCGGTATTGACGTATAACGATTTCAGATATGAAAAACCAAATAAACTGTGCTTCTATAAACGTTTTGTGTCGTAGCTAAGAAGTCACAGTATTTAAAGTAGCACAGTGCATGTTTGAAAGCTTTTAATTGTATGAGGTCCTATTATCTTTTTAGCCAGTAGACCGAATGTTCTTATTATTTTTCTAATAGAAGAGACCAAAATACCTAGAAGAGACCAAAGTTGCTTAGTAATTACATACCATTAAAGAGTAACTTTACTTTAACTTTTAGAGAGTAGCTTTAAATATCTAAATATTGAAATATCTTTCCACTGTGCCGTTTTTCTGGCTCTTTTCTATATCTAATTTTTACTTTTTTCAACTCAACTCATGGTAATTCGAAAATCCTTAAACATCCTAGCTGGAGGCTCCAACGTTTCATTATTCTGGTTGCCGCAGTACAGGGGCAGCGTAGGCAACTGCGAGGCAAACAAACTCACCAGAGCGGGTACGCTGTTCGGCGAAAAAAATGAATTTCGTAAATGTAGAAAAATAAGTTTGTAGTACTGAAGTAAATACCTCAAATTACTAAAATGTGAAAACGGATTTTAAAAATATCAATTTATATACCGATGGCAGGCCACCAAACTTGCACTTTGTGAAGGTTGGTGACTTGGGTAGAAATGATTGAAATTTGTTGAATGTAAGTTCGAGGACTTTTATTGTAAAATTTCCCATGGAACCTTATGTTTAGTAAATATATTCTATAAATATACTATTTTTGCAACTCCGTGGAAGCTTTCCCTCTTTTGTTCTGCTTCCATATTCCTTGTACCGCTATTTGAAGAAACGTCAATTCGTAGGAATAAAAGTGCAGTGTCATCAAACTTTAGATAAACTTTAAAAAATACTCCTTTTCACTACTTCGAGATTTTACAGTGGGATATAGCTGAAAGGATATATTAATAGAAACCATGGACTTTAGCTGCACAAACTTGCACGTTTTTAAGAAATTTCGCATTTTCAGTGCCGTCTGCAGTCAAAAATAGGGCCCTTTTTGCAGCATGGTTGGCAGGAAAACATAGGGACCACTGCTGCGCTTCGCTTGAGCTATACATTTTTGTTTGTAATAATATGCAAACACCACTTGATTTTGAAATATTTCAAAAAAAAGGTAGATTCGATGGAAGGCTTCGGTAATACTGGGTGGCTTGCCATCGAATTAAGGCAACTTTCGAAAAGAAGCAAATTTTGTTAATGCCTGCAGAACCAATTATATCAGTTAATAGGAAAATTAAAGGTAAACATGAAAACCGAAACTCTGATAAGAATGCAGTTTAAAAAAAATTTAATTTAAAATTTTGTAAAAAATAGATGTAGAGGGTTTAATTTGCATAATTCATCATCGGAAACCGATTGTCCTAGCAGTACAAATTAAATATCTTTATATTGATAATATGAGTTGCTGTACCAAATTTCATAAATATATCTTTTATAGTTTCCGAGATATTGTCAACTTAGTATTTGGTTTGTATGGGAGGTGGGCGTGTCCGTAAGACGATTGAAGTAATTTTTGGCGTATTAACTTCCTTTATAACAAAATCATATGTACAAAATTTTATTGTCGTACGACTATTCCTTCTATTTTTGTCCCTCGCTACTATGGACTCGCGACACTGTGAGGCGTCGTCTTCCCTCCCAGTGGGGGGTCTACTTGCAACGGTCAAATTTATGCTAAAACAATTTTATCAAAAAAGAAGCAAACGAATTGTGGTCTGAGGAACAGACCTGCAATATCTCCCGATTAACTTGGTCAGTCTATAACATGAAACGGACCAACCAGCTGCTTGGAAAGACTGAGACTGCAATCGAACGACTTCTGTCGAGAGTGCGGCTCCGAGCAGGAAGAGGAGACCGTTCTCCACCTGTTGTGTCAATGTCCTTCATTAGCCAGAAGAATACATAAGTTTATCGGCTCAGCTTTCTTCATTAGTCTAGTCGAACTAGAGACACATCTCTCTAACTCCAACCTCTATTTTTCTGTTCGTCTCTCGAACACCTGTTGGACCATATGGTCGAATTTACATATACTAAAAGGTCATCGAATATATGATTTCACGTTTTTTTTTTGGGTTCTTAGTTTCTCTGGCTTTTTTCTTAGTCTTAGGTTGGTTCGTTGAGTGGTTTCTACCACAGCTAAGTAGCACAATTAGTACTTGAAGGGTCGTTTTGGTGCCACATTTTGTGTTCGTATTAACTGGTATTTCAAATCCATTAAGTGAGGCCCGGGAAATGTAAAAGCCTCCTGATCTATATGGTTGAAATTGTTCTGATGTTTTCCGGGAAGAGAATCCCGAGTGAGCGTAGTCTGTTGCTTTCTAAGCCCGATATCCTTCTTTGATCTTTCTCCCAACAACTGCGACAATGTTGCTTTAAGGTTATTTGCGTGTTCCTCCACCAGTCAATAAATCGTAATAACCGCAGTGTGGCATTTCCCGGGTATTCCCAAGCAGTTGCTTCGTCCTGTTCAGTTCGTACGTTGGCCATGTTTTCCTTGATGTGCTGCCAGTAAACAGTTTGCGCAAACAGAAAGTGGCGTGTAAGTCGCTCCTTAGCAAACTAGCGGATTTCTAATTCTTTAGGCTCTCTGGCTTTTTTTCTGAGTCTTTTGTCTTTGTGGCTTTTTTCAATTGGTAAAAATGATTTATGCCCAAATATTTTATATTCAAATGATTTTTTTTTATTAACCTTAATTCACCTGATACATATTTTGAAAAAATTTTACTATTCAAATAATTTTTCCGGTTCGTTCGGGTTAGTTCAAAAATGTTATTAACTAGTAAAGTGTAATTAACTAGTTTTAAAAAGTTAAAACTTAAAAAAGTTTCAAAAATTTATAATTTATTTCCTTTAATTTATTTTCTAAATCTTTTTGTTATTTACAACATTATTCCATTTATTTGTTGTTTATATTTTAAAAATTGTTTGCTTCATATAAACATTTAATGCACTCAACTTCCCAGAAACATGTCGCACAACATTTCGCGCAACATGTTGCCGCTCGCTATGCAAGTCTTCCTCACTTTCGCAACATGCTAGTCACAATTTTTATGAATGAATGGTTTTGCTGCGCCTGCGCTCTGTCGCCAGCCGCTACAAAATATTGCCGGCACACGCATTTGTTGTAATCAGCGTTGGTGTTGTTGTGAAAATGGCAAAAGGCGAAATAAAGAAAATTCGCATCGCTGTGGTGCGTTCGCTGGCGCGACTGGCCATCAGTGGCCGTTTCAGTTCACTTCAAGGCATTCACACATGCACACGAGCAACAGCGGCAGCAGCAGCAACGGTCGTCTGTGTCGTACTGTCGGTACGTCTGTGTGTTTTTACGCCATCGTGGCACAGTGGGAAAACGCGCGCGCGCTTTTTTTTAATTCAACACGATTGTTGAATAATTTTTAACAACTAGCGGCACAGTGCGCTAATTCGTTTAAAAATGAAAGGAAGATAAATAAATAAAATGCTTTTGATTGATTGCCAAATTCTCGCCAATGTGCTGATTGCTCTGTCCAACCGTTAAATGGGCAACATTTTTGCTCGCGCTTCGTTTACTCAAACGACAGCCTCTAAAAAATAAAAAAGAAAATACAAATTTGAAAAATTCCATGAGTGATGTGGCTGTGAAGTGCTGTGCATATTAAAGTAATTTGGTAAAATTGTTGTTGTGGCTGTTTTTGGCACAAGTCATTGACAGATTTGGGCATTGTTGACAGCGCAGCGGAAATGAAATGTGTTGCGTACATTATTGAAAGTGTATGTGTGTGTTTGAGAATTTTGTAAACTAAAAAATTTGTGTAGCTTGAATTTTTAAATGCAAAAAGGAAATAAAGTGGAAGTGCAACAGCGATCAGTGGCGATTTTTTGCAGTGAGTACCAACGATTTTTGGATAAACAAAATTATAATTGTTGTTGTTACAGTTTGACACAGTTTGGGCTCTTCTTAAAGTTAATTTATATCGAAGCAATTAAATAAATTTTGTGATTATTTTTTAAATAAATATCTTCAATAATTTTCAAAATACTAGTAAAGATAATTATTGAAATAAAAATTTGTTTCAATAGCAAAAAGAAAAATGCAAAATATTGCAAATTAATACTTTACAAAATAGCTGTAATTTATTAAACTTTAAATTAAAGTAATTTATTAATTATGAATAAAGCAAATAATTATATTATTGAATTCAATGTATTTGATTATTGTATTTTATTCAACTTAAATGTTAAATATTGTTATCATGATTTTGTTAACTTTTTCTTAAAGTTTATTAATTTTTTAGTTTTAGTTGTAATTTATTAAAATAAAAATTTATTAAATTAATAATGCAATAATTACACATATTCTGTTTGATAGCAAAATGATTTAAGTTATTTCAAAAATATTTTATATATCTTTAAATGAAATTTAAACTAACACAGCAATAATTAATAGTAATCATTATAATTTATTGATTAGTTTTAGTTATAATTTAATGAAGTTTAAATTAACACAGCAATAATTAAATACATTTTGTTTGCCAGCAAAATAATGTCAATTATTTCAATAGTATTTAAATTATTTTGAAATTAAATTTAAATTAACGCAGCAATATATCATCACAATAGTTGGTAAAAAATTATGAAATTGTAATTTATGTAGCAATAATTATATACATTCTGATTAATAGGAATTTGATTTCAATTATTTCAAAAATAATTTAATTATCTTTAAACTAAATTTAAATTAACACATAAATATTTAACAATAATAATTAATACTAATTAATTGGTTTTAGTTTTAATTTAATGAAATTTTAATTAATATAGCAATAATTAAAAACATTTTGATTGATAGCAAAATGATTGCAATTATTTAAAAAATATTTAAATTTTCCTAAAATGAAATTTAAATAAGCAGAGCAATAATTAACTACATTTTGATTGATAGCAAAATGATTTAATTGATTTTAAAAATATTGACATTATCTTAAAATGAAATTTGAACTCGCACGCCAAAAATTGAATTGCATTTTGACTGATGGCAAAATGATTTCAATTATTTAAAAAATATTTAAATTAACCTGAAATAATTTTTAAATTAAATAAATTAATAGTTTAAAATTAATTATTTTAAGAAACATTCTTTGATTATCATCTTTGAATTAATTTTAATTTTATTTAATATTGGAATTATTTTAATGAATTTATTAATTAATAATAACATTTTTAATTAAAATTAAATTCAATAATAATTAATTTCAGTAAATTGAATTTCTTTCAATAAACTATTTCAATTTATATTTTCGAGTATATAACTTTTAATCAAAACTGATTCAAATAAATTATTCACTGATTTTATCATTGATACTAATTCAATTAAAATATTTTAGAAATTTATTCAAATAAAAAACTTCAAAATTATCGAAAATAAATTGAATAAAATTAAAAAATTAAATAAATTTTCGTAATTGCAAACTTCAACCTCAGAGTCTCTTAACTCTTCGTCCTATTAGACTCAAATTTTCTTGACCAGTCGATTCCAAAGGTATCAAAGGAAGTGGTACGTTACTTCATTTTCCAATTAGTTGAGTTTCATATGAAGACATTTTATAAAGTTACCATCTCCCACATTGGCAATATCCGATTGGTCCGACTTATTGTGTTCTATTTTCCCTCACCCCACTGTGCAACTTTTGCCAGCCATTTCGGTTTCCGTCAGTGTAATCAGCTAAATTAAATTCAGCTCAATTCGTTTGCCTCAAACGCTACTGCACAACTTTAACTCTCACAGAGCTCCTACAACTTTAACTTGAGTTGGGTCAATACCAAACCCAACAAAAAAATAAATAAATAAAATCGTAAAATAGAAAATACCACAAAAAGAAAATTGACAGTCACAAGGCATGAAAAAGTACGAATGTCTCTAAGGAAGTAATCACAGCGAAAGTCGGCACAAACAAATGCCGCAGTAATCCTTCCCGAGTGACCAATGCGCACAGAGCAGCATTGTTGCTTTAACTGGGGATGGGATGGAAAGATGGAAGGAAACTTTTGAGAAAAGACTCCAACAATGAAACGCATTAAAAATCAAATTAACTTTGTAGCATTGAAATAATGTACTCATTCTTAGATATTCAAAAGCGTGCATACATATTTTAAACAGTGGAGCTTAGTGCCTTGAATTGACCTATTCAACTTAACCTAACTTATGTCAGGTTTCTTCTCATGCATTCAAGCTTGTAATGGGCTTGAACTTAAGGCTCATTTGAATAGCAGAGAAGCGAAAAATGCCAGAAAAGATAAAAATAATAGTTAAGTCGAAAAGGCAATGACTATACATTATCCTGTGTAATTTTTTGAAATCCTCTCATGAATCACAGAAAGCACGGGACTGAACTTGATCCTTTCGAATACATCAGAACCCAGTTCCTCTTGGCGGTCGTCCAAGTGTCCATGGACACAAGCACGTAGACATTGCTTTTCATTGTGCCTCGGCTATTGCCTTCTCCCTTGGCTAGTAATTTCTCGAGCTTGCAACTACTTGGAGTAGATCTTGCGGACTTCAATAGACAGTGCTTGACTTTAAGTTTCCCAGAGACCCTGGATTTCTTTCATCCGGTCCGTCACTGTTGTGAAGCGAAGGATGCCTCGAGTTGCTTTAAGTGCCTGGAACGTCCGAAAGCTTGACAGTCATAGCTCATCGTTCTCCAGACACATGTTGCAACTGGTCAAGGCAAGTCCCGCAATTCGCTTCTCAAATCATATTTAGGGAAAATTTTACAGGTGTTGGACCAATCGCCGGCATGAAAACATTGCACAAAATAAATCGAACTCAATTGTTTTGTACTTTAATACTTATTGCATTAAATAAATTATGAAAACGACGTGTGTAGCTAATTTTGTATAAGTACAAAATTAATGCTCTTCATTAGTTTTGACTTATTTGTGACGTTCAAGTTAAATTTTGAGCTCTTATACACTGAGACCCCTATAGTAAAACTGTATAACAAATATTTCCGTGGTACATTTCTTCCTTAAAAATCCTGTTTCAAAGGACATTTTTGACATTTTAGAAAAAAAGGGTAAAATCGACCCATAAAAATAGGACTTAGAGGGTTAAAATGTTCCACAAAAATGTTCCTCGCAGTATTTTACATAAAATTGCTCCACACATTATATACCTAAAATGTGAGGTTATATGGTTTTTGTATACCGATTTACCATAAAAATGTGCAAAAGGAGGGAAACTTTGACCGCTTCTTAAAAAAAAAATTCGACGTAAACTTTCAGAAGGCCGATGTACGAATATTTTTGTTGGCCCCCCTCTACCCGAATGTGGTGTCAGAACCTTGTTACTTTTTTTTGTGTTGTACAGTGTAATTGGTTCTGCTGAGTTGAGACACATCAAGAAACATCTTCGACTGCCTACACTTCTGTATCCCGTCAGAGGAATCGTAGCAGTGGGGGATTAAGGGGGGCGGGGGGTTTGGGGTTGAAACCCCCCGAAATATTATGGTAGACTTTAAAACTACCTACATACAAATTAAAAGGCATTTTTGGCATTTTATGAATATTAAAGAATTACTTCTTGAAACCCCCCCAAAATATTGTTCTGAATCCGCTCCTGAGTCCTACTTAGTAGTTTCTGCTTCAGACTGGCACTCTTAGCGGCCTTGTGTTCTGCCAGACTGCACCCTATCGCAGGCTGAGACCCCACAAACAGGGTTCGCAAGCTAGCTCTAGCATCACCATCTCTCCTTACATCAGTCTACCCTGGGACCCACACCAGGACTACTAAATTTTCTTCGCTCAGTCTGTTTAGTGGGCAGATTGCCTGCCGCACCATTTTGAAGGTCAGTTGCAGGGCGCAACAGGCTTTCACAACCGCTTGGCTTTCAGAGTAAATGTGAATTGTTCTATCAACCCCCCTCCCTCGTAAACAACTCAAACGCTGCTACACATACGAGTACATTTGTATAGAATATTCGTATGCAGAACGCGCAATAATCATATTTATCTGCTTATTTCTATGTATGTATCCATTACTCATAATAATTATTCATATAAAACTTAATAGGTTTGTATTTGCCCAAATGCCTAAAATACCAAACTCGATTGAAGAAAATTGTGCTTTTGTTTTTATGGATTACATGCATGGCGGATTGGCATTGGCATTCCTGGTTTTTCTTTCCGACAATAAGCACATTTTTATTTCAACGCTTGAACACTTTCACGCTTTAATACCAAAAGATCTTAAGTAATACAATGAAATATGTTAATGCCTAACAAAAAATTGATAAAATTAAATTACTTATATATAAATTATAATTAAAAAATAAAAATAAAATTGCTTTCTAAAATTTTAAAAATTTATTTAAAATTGTTTATAAAATTTTTTTACACAATTATTTAAATTAATTGAAATAGCAAACATCTTCCAAAATAATAAAGCCGAGGTGTACAAAGAGTTAAACGAAGCTAAATGGTTAACTGTTTCTATCTCTTGGCCTACAAAAGTTCACTGGCCAGACGCTTGTTGCCGCTCATATTTCTCCCCAGAGAACATTAACGTGTCCCAAAACTTGACCTCCGTGCAATAGTGTAAACGTTCAATTGAAAATGTATGCAGTGACATGTGCATTGAAATTCGTACAAACATACATATAAACATTCATAAGAAAAAGTTTGATAAACACAATCGACCTTCAGCAAGTGAATGTTTATTTATAGGCTTATAAAACTTTGGAGGTAATTTTTGTTAACAAACTTTTATAGAAGCAGTTGTGTAGCAAATTTTCAGATACAAATTAAAGATTCTAGCAACACGACCCCATCTGTCAAAATATACAATCCCCATGTTCGTATGGAGATTTCGACGACTACACGACCGCCGAGCACAGTTGTAGCTGTCGCCAAACATAGAACTATTCTCTGTTTCTCAAGCGAAAAAAAAAAATTCGCATCACTACTTCAAAACAGATATTTTTCAATGAAGTTTTTCTAATTTTTGTGGTGTGCTTTGAACAACATTGAACAATTTCTTAGTATTTTAGTTAAAATGCAATAGTTCTAAAAATTAATATTACATTGCCGATTTTATTGTAAAATTCGATATAGGTAAAATGGATATAGACAAATGCTAAATAAAGTCAGTGCCGAAGTACTTTAAAATTTGTGCTTAGAAGCTCACAAATATGAGTGTAAAAAATATGATTGATTTTGCTGCCGCTTTCATTGAAGTTATCCGTAGTTGACTATACGGCGACGGTCAAAGTCGACGCCATCTTGAAGTTGTGTAGTCTTGTCGCTGCCATCTTAAATGTGTTCGAGTCATTAGGCCATTAGGTCAGTAGGCCATACAACCAAATCAATTGGCTTCACTGCTTCAAAACAATTTTTTTCAATGGCGTTTTTCTAACTTTTTCAGTGCAGAACAAGAGTTGCAGATTTGCTAGTATTTTGAATTAAATTTGCCAGCTTTTTAAATTATTAGAAATTTAAAAAATTAGAAATTTTTGGCGAAAATTAATGCAGATTGAAGTGCAATTAAAAGACTTAGTTCTTACTGCACCTAATGTTAATAATATACCAAATAAAATAAAAATAAAAAATATAAAAATAAAAAAATTACACGTTGCCAAATGTTTGGAATTGTTTGTAGAATAATAAAATGGATTTAGACGAATGCTAAGTAGAAGAAGTACGCAAGAACCCTCCAATTTCTATTTAGACGCACAAAAAACATGATTGTAATGATGTTGCTGTCGCTTCCCTTGTAATAAAGTAGTTGACTGCATGGCTACGGCTGAAGTCGGCGCCATCTGGTAGTGGTGTGGCTGCCGTCTTTAATGTGTTCGAGCCTTTAAATTTTGAATTTTAACTGCACTGCACTACATTAAACTTCTCGTACAATTGTCAAACATTTGGGAAAAAGAGGAAGAAACAACAAAGGTATAGAAAAAATCTCTCGGCAGCAAGTTTGTTGCAACTTGTTGACATTTCTCAAACAATAAATGTCATACAGCGGTGGAAATTGATTATTCTTTTGCCATGTGGATTGCGTAAGGCATTGCAAAAGAATATGTTGGAAATGTGTAATGTTCAACTCTTTATGCTCAACATGACCTATAATATTATTAAATAAGCTGTCAACGGTCGTCCTAACATTTAGGTAATGCATTATGTGAGCGGTTGCGATTGTAATAGGTTACAAAAATTGTGGAAAATTATGCTGTCTACATTGCAGGAAATGCTTGTCTTGTTAACTTTACTGTGCAAAATTTGTTTATTTATATTATTTTCAATGCCAATTTCTGTTTTCAAAATTTAACACTAGAAAGTTCATTGCGGTCATTTTGACCGTTAATCATTTTTTATTATCTGTGTTTTCTTTTTTATTTTATTTTATTTTATTTCATTTTATTTTATTTTATTTTGTTTTATTTTATTGTATTTTATTTTATTTTATTTTATTTTATTTTATTTTATTTTATTTTATTTTATTTTATTTTATTTTATTTTACTTTATTTTACTTTATTTTACTTTATTTTATTTTATTTTATTTAATTTTATTTTATTTTATTTTATTTTATTTTATTTTATTTTATTTTATTTTATTTTATTTTATTTTAATTTATTTATTTTATTTTATTTTATTTCATTTTTTATTTCTATCAACTTTTGCCTTAATGACTTTTATTTTTTTAACGAATTCTACAATTTGTTCTACAATTTGGGTTGTACAATTAAAATTAGCCAAATCCGATGTGTACTTTTCGAGATATCAGTCGATATAATATTTAGTCTAGGTATGGAAACCTTCCTGTCTCTCTAGTGTTAAATTAAATATGACTATTTTATAGTTAGTAAACTTAAACTTATTTGTATAAATTTTGATTTGTAAGTATTTTATTTAATTTTAATATATCCCAATATTCGGTTGTGGGTCAATTGCAATGACAAAAGTTTTTTGTTACTTTTTAATTTTTTATTAAAAATTCAGAAAAACTTAAATGAAAAATTAAAGTATTACAAGTTTTGGTCAGAAAAATAAAAAATACAATTTTGGTGTAATAAAATATCTAGTAAATGAACAATTTTGTATACAAGATCTAAATTTAAATAAATAAATTTAATTTCCTGTTGTACGATTGCATTTCAAGTTGTATTCTGTATTTTGTTTTTTTTTTTTTTTGGTTGGGATGGGAACTCATTTTAAAGTTCCGATTCTTTAATCCATTTGCTCAATCATCTAAATCAGCTATTATTCCAAAGCGTAAATATGATTTCCTAACAATTTATATATTTTCCATCAGTTTTTTTTAATTCTTGCAAAGACGCTCTTTGTTAGTAACTGAGTAAACAGACATTTAAAATACAAAATATTGATATCTCTATTTGTGTGCAAAATGTAAACAAAATCAGCTGATTCTCTGCAATTACAATATGAAACATTAATCGTTTGGAATCGAAGTGGAATATATATTACTTAATAAAAAATATATTACAAAAATATATATAAAAAATATAACAAAAAATATTTTAAAAATATTAAAAAATATTTAAATATTTAAAAATATAAAAAAATATTTTTAAAATATATATATTAAAAATATAAAGAAAACACAAAGTTTTACTATGTAAGAATTACTAAATTCTTAATTATTACTTGACTACAGTAAACTTGAAACTATAAACCGAAACCCAAAACTATAATCACCAAATATCGCCAAAAAAAATAGTCAAATTAGCAAATTTGTTTCAAATTTTCTAATTCATTAGTTCAATAAATTTTTATTTTATGAAAATTCAGCGCGCCGTGAAAATTGCCAAATTGAACTGTCAAAAACACAGACTCCGAGCAGCCAACAGTCAGCAAAAAACATATTTACAAGGTAGCAAAAATACCCACAAACTATTGAAGCAACAAATGCAAATAGTGACAAAGCACAATTTTGCTGCTCAGCAAATAGAACACAGAAGGTTTCCAGTAACGTTGAAAAAATATTTCATACCAACCAATACCACTTAAAACTGTGTTAGTTTTAGGTATCCTCAAAAAAAAAATTGCAATTTTCCATTTCATGCGAATTACGTACAAACTGAACTAACAAAAATTAAAGAAATACATTTTATTCGTTTCACACATTTATTCCAGTTTTAAGTTAGATATCGGAAACATAAACCGCCGCACGGCCGCACACGAATCGTTTGTGTGCAGCAAAACAACAACAAACATGATGTCAAACGTAAACAACGAATGTGAAAATGGCAGCAGCAGTTTTCGATTTTTGGCAGCACATCAAAATCAGTAAATAATATTTTATGCTTTTGGTCTAAAGCACCAGTCCTCCGTTTTGCATTTTAGCAAACGTTTTGATGGTAAACGCGCTAAGCAAATAAACCAATTGGCGAATTTTGAAAAGTTTTTGTGTCTGTTAAAGGAAGGAAACGGAAATTCAAATTTGTGGCGCGCTCGTGTGTGTACATGTTTTGTTTGTATGTGAACATGTGTATGTATGTATGTATGTATTATTTTTGTGCAGCTAAAATTTATTTGCTGCTGCCCACTGTGCCTTTGTGTTATTCAATACTCGCGTCAAGTGCCGAGTAACCGCTCCACTGCGCTAATATTTTCTGCATTGGCTTAGTTTGCATCGACAAAAATAAATTGAAAATAAAACTAACTAACTAACTAACTAACTAACTAACTAACGAATAAATGAAAAAGAAAAAAGTGTGAAATATTCGCTCGGCGTTACTGGGTACAGTCGCCCACTCGCTCAACTTTCGTCACATTTCAATGGCTCAGTGGCGACAACAATTCAGTTTACTGCTGGCTTTGATTCAAGTTGAGTATCATGTTGAGTGTGGAGTAGTAAGAGAGGCGCAGTAATTCATTGATTGGACCACAAATCAGAGGGTCAAGTCATGGCGTCAATGTCTGCCAAATTTTTTCAATACAGAGACAAAGAATAGTTTTTGTACTAAATTTAATTAATATAGGTATTCAATCCCTTAATAGAAAGAAATTTCACTTAACCTTAGTTCGTTTCACTGAAATCACCGTTTAATTGCAACTAAAAGGTAAAATCGACTTGCAGTTAAGCGGACTCGGCTGTATTCATTTGTATGAATTGGGTACTTGTGATGACTATTGATGTGTGAGATATGAAGCGTAGGGCGCAAGAGGAACTTCATCCCATAATCTCGAGAACATCCCGAAGCCAACGCAGACGCTTCACTAGATTCAGCCAAACTTTATTTAGCAATACCAACAAGCAAAAAATGGAAATAGTTTTCTCAATTGTATATACTTGTAGTACATGTGTAAATATTTATTAAAAGAAAAGACCAAAGAAGAATACAGTCAAGTTTTCTTATGTACTGTGAAACGATGAACTTTAAGAAGAATTTTTTTTGGAATCAAAGCAAAACCACGTAATGGATTTAAAACAACAATTTCTTTTGCACATATGATACTAACAGAGAGAGTGAAAGCAGAGTGAATGCAATATTTTTATTATTATTTATTTATTCTACAACATACAAGGTTATAGCTATGGCTAGATTAGGTTAGGTTATGGTGGCTGGCACTGTAAGAGATATACTTGGAGGCTTATTGTGAGGCCCATTGTGATACCACATATTCCACCCGTTTTTGAAATGTGTATACAAAACTGTTTTTTTTTTGTTAACATGTGTTACAACATACATTTCAAGCGGTTGGAGGAAGGGAGGATGGGACTTACAGTTTAACGCCAAAAGTGAACGGCGGTTGGCAGTTTTTCTTTCACACTTGGAAGTTTTCCCATTGTATGTAATTTATTTTTATCTGCTTTTTTCGCTTAAAGCGAACTTCGAGGGACTGGGCAAAATGGTTCGTTTTAACCGAAATTTCGCTTTAAAACGGGTCCGTAATAAGCGAAAACATAAAGCGCGTACTTTTGAAATTGGTTCGTTTTAGGCGGAAAATCGTTTTAAACGGGTTCGTTATAAGAAAAGTACTGTATGTACTTATAATTTCTTATTTCTGAGATTTTTTATGACTTTTTTTAAGTTGTTCCGAAAATATGTGACAAAATAATCAACCATAATTAGTGGATCCCAAACTGAAGTCGACTAGGTATTTTATTGGCCCTTAGTGCAGACCAATTTCGATTAGTTCTTCGAGCACTAAGCTTTAAGTTGCTTAGAGATTCTCTGTATTGACAGATTGGATCAAGTATAGCTTGAAATCTAGGTTCCTTGTTAGGGTCCTATGGTGTACTAGAGTATTTAAAACACTCCTCTATAGGGTCTAGCTAAAGACTTATTAAACATTTAAGTGGTCGTTAGCCAGTTAAAGCTTAGTTAAGCCAACACAGGGTCGCTATTTTCTATGTAGAACCAACACATTGTGTGTAAATTTGTATAAACATCAGCAGCACATTGATCTTTGAAACACATAGATATACATAGACACACCCATTCACATTAATCACATCATCTTCCCTTGCCACACATTATTTAAATATTATATAAAGTTAAACTGCAAAATTTATTTGATGGCAAAAATAATTCGATAAATTTTGCCTTCATTGCATCAAAACATCGCATAAACACTTTCACCGCGGGGCATTACATCACCAGCGAGTGCCTCGGCAAATTCCAGCACCCTGATCGAGTTCAAGTATTTTCATTAGCCATTATTAAAAATTGCCATAATTAATTTTATTATTAAATACTTTTAGTTGGTGCGCCTGTTGGACTTTATGGTCGCTTTTTGGTGTGCGGCGTTGCGTGTTTTGTGCGCGCAATTTGTAGTTTTTGTTTTTTGGTATTTGTGCAGCCAGATGTTTTAGCATTATGTGTATTGTTGTTGTTGTTGTTCGCATTGATTATTTTTATAACAATTTGATATTTTCTGTTGCTTATACTAAACTATTTGCAATTGGTGCTTAGCGCTGCTTTGTGCTGCCGCTTCCATGTCGGCGCATTAATTTTTATAAACAAGCTTGACTCATTAGCGTTCAGATCTATCAATAATTGAGGAAAACACTACATATAGCGAGCTAAGGCTTTTATGTTAATTTCAATGAGATTTTATAAAAAAAAACTCAACACAAAAGACCAAAAGTCGTTTGTTAAACGTTCTTAAACTCTTCACAACTGCAGGCATTTTAGCAGTTTTTGCGCATAACAAATGCTAACGTCTTGAAAAAACAATTACAAATAGTGAAATTTGTGGATTAAGAGTGTGAAAATTGTGTAACCTAAACTAAGCACAATGTCACTTCAACCTAACCTCAAATTGTAATGACAAAAGTATCAATTTCATCATTGGAATTAAAACATTTCGCCAGACGGGTTAATGCGCAGCGGAAAGGGTGGCATTTTCATTAAGAACTTTTAATAAAAAACAAAACTTAAAATAAAAAATGAAAAATAATGTAAAGAGAACAATGCGACCGGGAAAGAATCACAAAAAAAAAACAAAAACTCTTCAGAATGTAACCGGCGCAAGATGGTCACAAAAGGGAGCAGCATTAGAAAAGGGCACAAATGCACAGCACAAAAAAGACATTAAGAGCAGCAAAAACATTGAGTTTGAGAATAAAAACGTTAATTTTTAATGTATGAGATTTAAAAGATAAATACTCAGTGTGAAATCGCCTGGCCACCAGCATACAACAGTTACCAACCTGATTTTGTTTACTACCCGTTCGCCTTGTTGGAATTTTTCATTTGTTTTCTAGGAAAAGAAAAACTGAAGAACTTTGAAGACATTTTTAAAATGGGTTCAACGATTCATTGATCAATAAAGAAACACATGAACTCAGTCAGAGCACATTGGAGGGGACAAGAAACATTTTGAACGAAAGGACTGCACTGGAATTTACTGCACTTGCAAAATGACAAAAACTACAGTTGAGTCCGTTTAACTGCAAGTCGATTTTGCCGGCCTTTTTGTTGTAGTTAACCGGTGTTTTCAGTTCAACGAATTCCGTTTAAGTAACATTGAGAGTGAGAAGAAAAAACATTCTAGTTTCGAAATTTACTAATGTCGTTGCAATTTAAAAAGCCAACAGCGCCAACTAACGAAATCAGCTGATCTACTTATCAGGGATGTAATAATACGGCCAAATAGCAGGACATTTTTTTTAAATATGAAATGTAGCAAACAATTTGTTCGCTTAGGTGGAGTTGAAATAGTGTAAATTTAATTTGAATTTAAATTAATTTAAATTTTGAACCCAAGGATATTCTTTAACTTAACCCAATATTTTAGTTATGTAAAGTTTAATTTCACGAACTAATTTTCAGAAAAACTTCCAAACAAAAATTTTCAGTTGAGCGGATTTTTTAGTTAAACGACTTGCAGTTAAGCGGTTTTGACTGTAAATGTACTCAAGCATATTTAGAATACCAACATTATGTTTGATATCGATGTAAATGATATCAAAGTAAAAAATGTTCACATTGTATACTGGGTATACAATCCAGATGCTGTTCATATGTCACCCAGTATTATATGAACATGAACATATATGTAATCTGTATGAATTGTAAAACAAAACTTCTGGATTACTTAAACAATAAACAATATATACATTTGTATACAGAGTACGCCATCTTTCTTTTTTCAGATATTTCAGATCCTGCGATTGCCGTAATGCATAGAAATTTCATGCATTTAAAAAAAAATTAACGTCGTGGGAACTCGATTCGGTTTCGGCGCAAATGTCAAAAATATTCGATCTGCCTCTTGTCAGCCGAACGAAATCGGCACAGTAGCATCAATCGTATGAACAGTTGAAGTCAGACAAAAAATTAAAAACCAAGCCGAATTTTGTCGGCAACTCGAGGAGCAACCATAGGGGCCGAAATTTTTGTCGGTGCTTTGAAATTTGTTGATGGTTGATTTCATTTTTTTTATCCGTTCTTCGAGCTGCAGGTTGCGTAAGTTTGTAAACAAATTTCTTGGGTTCAAAGAATTTTAATATTTTTTTAGCGAATACTTTGAAATTAAAAAATTAAAATTAAGTAATCGTAATAAAAATTAAAATTAATGAAAATGTATTTTACTATTTGATTGAAATGATTTTAATAATTTTTAGCGACTACTTTGAAACCCAATGGACCCAGATTAATAAAAAAATTAAAATGAATGAATCGTAATAAAAATTAAAATTAACTCAAATTGGAATTTAAAAATAAAATAAAAAAATTAAATTAATTAATAATTCATAATTAATAACACTTTGCGTGAAATTTGCCCTCAAAAATTTAGACATGGGGGGGCCTACTGGGTGAGTTTCCTATAGGTATACTGAGTTGAGATCCACCAGCCGTTTGGTAAGATTGGCTCTAGTTTAAGAGAAATCCGACTTTGAAGTTTGGAAATTATCGTCAAGCTTGTCGCTTAAGTAGGTCCTAAATCGTTTCGAATATCGCTTTACTGTCTTCGGCAAGTTTTAGATATTTTAACGACACATTTGCTTAAGACACCAATCCGAAAAAAATACATTCAAACTGTGTAATTGCGATATGTGCATTTTTTTGCGCAGCGCTACATGGCGTATGAGTGTCATTCGCCACGTTAAGTGTTATAATTAAATGTAAACTAAATTTGTTCAAAGATGCAGAATGGGTTTTCTTGAAATTCGGTTTTTTCAAAAAATAAATTTTCAGCAAAATCTTGAAACACGTGTAAACTAAATTTGTTCAGAGATGCAGAATTAGTTTTTCTTGAAATTCGGTTTTTTCAAAAAATAAATTTTCAGCAAAATCTTGAAACACGTGTAAACTAAATTTGTTCAAAGGGGCCGTTCAAATATTACGTAAGCAGATTTATTACAATTATTTACCCCCCCATCCCCCTTGTCAGCAAAAGTAAGCAAAGCTCTTACTCCCTCCCCCCATGCTTACGTAAACATTTTTCAATTAAAAATGTATTTTTTTTTATATTATAATTATAATGTTATAATTATAATTTTAAAAATAAGAAAATAGATTTAGGATAGAGATTAGATTTTACTGATACAGTACTCAACATAGAGTAAGGGACAAAAATATTATAATCTTACGAACATAACAAACTTATTTTAAATTTTTGGTACACATATTAAATTCAAATTAACAGTCTTCAGTCCATGAAACCCGAATCCATGATTCTAAGTTTTCGATGACATTGGATTGCTTGGATTGCTGCTCAGTGTTGTGAGTCTGCTCACTTTCATCCGATTTTGGAATGTCTACGTCGTTCTCATCGAGCCATTCAACTCTAAATTTTGAATAATGCACATCAGTTCATTAGCACGACGAGCAGCGACTCTTCCTTGTCGGACTTTGCTTGTAATTTATAATTTCGCCACACTTCGTTAACTAACTTTTGTACATTTTGTACTTTCGTACTTGTATGAGATTTTTTAAAACTTTCAAACAATTTTTGGTATAACTTGGATTTGTCTATTTGAAACGACATCTTATTTAAACGTTAAACTTTGGCTAATGGAATCAACGGTAACACAAATATTAACTTGCTTTGCTATGCTTACAATACGTCTACTCGCTATAGTATCCAAACGAAACAATACACTGACAGAGGAAATTTAGACAAGTGAACAGCGCGCGGTAATTCCCTGAATCGGTTCTAAAGCGAGTGCCTAAACGTTGCGGGAATCCCCGAAAATGCGTTTCGTTTTCAAGAAGCGAGTGCCTAAACGTTGCGGGAATCCCCGAAAATGCGTTTCGTTTTCAAGCATAGACAATGTGAGGGTTGCCATTCGTGTAAAAAAGTAAATAACTACGGATGACGTAATCATCATCTAGACTCCCCTACCCCCCATGTCATCCAAAATAAGCAAAACAAAGACCCCCCCACCCCTCCATAGTGCTTACGTAATACTTGAACGGCCCCAAAGATGTGGAATTTGTTTTTCTTGAAATCCGTTTTTTTTTTTTTAAATTAATTTCCCGCAAAATCTTGAAACACATGTAAACTAAATTTGTTCAAAGATTTAGTTTTTCTTAAAATTCGGTTCTTTCAAAAAAAAAATTTTCAGCAAAATCTTGAAACACGTGTAAACTAAATTTGTTCAAAGATGTGGAATTTGTTTTTCTTGAAATCCGTTTTTTTTTTAATTAATTTCCCGCAAAATCTTGAAACACATGTAAACTAAATTTGTTCAAAGATTCAGTTTTTCTTTAAATTCGGTTCTTTCAAAAAAAAAATTTTCAGCAAAATCTTGAAACACGTGTAAACTAAATTTGTTCAAAGATGCAGAATTAGCTTTTCTTGAAATTCGTTTTTTTCAAAAAATAAATTTTCAGCAAAATCTTGAAACACGTTGAAACACGAAACTAAATTTGTTCAAAGATGCAGAATTTGTTTTTCTTGAAATGAGATTTTTTCAAAAAATACATTTTCAGCAAAATCTTGAAACACGTATAAACTAAATTTGTTCAAAGATGCAAAATTTGTTTTTCTTGAAATTCCTTTTTTTCAAAAAATAAATTTAAAAAAAAAATCTTGAAACAACTGTAAACTAAATTTGTTCAAAGATGCAGAATTTGTTTTCTTGAAATTCGGGTTTTTCAAAAAATAAATTTCAGCAAAATCTTGAAACACGTGTAAACTAAATTTGTTCAAAGTGGCATAATTTGTTTTTCTTGAAAATAAATTTTCCGTATTCGTTAATTTTTACCTCATTCGGCTTAAATGGATACAACCAAAGTTCAAGTTCGATGTTGAAAAATTTGTTGAGAATTTTGCCGATTAATCAGTGACCTGACAAAAAATACGTAGACAGTGCCATGCTTTCCAAACCCCCCAAAAAACAAAATAAAGCACAGATTAAAAATATTGTTGCACATCGTCTGTGCGAGCGTGAACGTGTATTTTCGTTGATAGCACACAATGGCACTCATTTTAGTAACAACACAACACTTAATATATATAAAGATGTCGTTCATACTGTGGCAAACGATTTAAGCAACTGCGTTATGCAAATTTGGCTGTCGAAATTTTAGCAAATTGCGTTTTGTTTTGGCCATTATGGGACGGCTGGCAAAATACAAAAATATGGAAAAAGAAGAAGACAAAACAGCAAAACAAAAAAAGCTGGAATCTTAGCAACAAATTGCTACTTCACGACACTGGCAAATGCGTTGTGCATGTGCTTTGATAAATTCTTTAATAATATGTAGCAACAGCATAGCAGCAAGAAGAACATAAATAAGAAGAGGAAGAAAAATATAACGGACAAATGTGGTGGCAATAAAACTCAACGCAAAATGCTGCAAATAAGCAGCGAAAAAAATAAATTAATTTTTGTACGAAAACAAATCAGACAAAGCCCTAACAAGCAGGTCAACGCCGCAGGATGAACAATAAAAGAGCAACAACAATGAAAACAAAAAACCAAAACAATTTGACATAAGCATGCTGTGCCTTTGCTGTTGTCGTTTAGTTATTCACGCGCCGGCTGATGGATGACGGACGGCCATTTTGTTCGCTTAATTTGTGCCGACATTTTGTTGCCTATGTGGGTACAGGGACATTCCATAAGTAATGTCGGTTGTAGTGTGGGTTAGATTATGGTTAGATATGCGTGAATTTTTGAAATTCTGCAACTTTTGCTGTATAAAAACTAACTATGAGTAAATATTGATAAGTGGAAAGTACAAATGATTTCAACATTTTCGTTCATAATGCTAAAATTCTATCTTTGATTCAAAGTCTGGGTGCACACAACATTTGATGAAGCAAAATCAACAGCAAAATCTTTGAAAAATTAAGCAGTTAAGAACAGATTTACTTAGTTGATTCAATTGTTCGTCTATAAAACGGTTGGGGAACAAGTCGGTACTGAAAGCAGTCGGATAGACTTAGTGCGGTGTGCTCTGTGCTTGATTGTGTTATGACCCCTCGGAGTCCATGACGCCATTTTCCTGATTTTCTTCACGCCAACTATTAATCGCAAACGCTTTAAAAAGTCGAATAAAATGAACAAAGTAAAAAACCAAATATGTCAGTTACATATTTAACTGAAAATGGTTGCTCATCAATCTTAAACAAATACAGCAACCACATCAGATTTCAGTTTAATCAAACTTCTGCAGAACACTCCAAATGGGATGTGGTTAAATTCTCTGACAGAATTTCTTTATTATTATTTTCAAACAAAAATCGTAATTTTCTGTGGAAATGAAATTTAAAATAAATCTGAGAAATGTATAAAATTTAATTCCGAAATGTATTTGTTTACTGCCTCAATCACTATGTAACTGATATATAATCCCAACGAGCTGACCGAAACAAATATATAAAAATAAGAACGAGAGAGAAATAAGAAGTATGGAAAAATTCAACGCATTATGAAAAAGTGGAATGACAAAAAAATGCCATCAATTTGATTGACGTCATGCAGACTTTCGCCGAGAGGGCGATACAAAACTTAAAATTCTAAACAGACGCACGAACATTTAAAATATGAAATAACTATAAAGGAACAAATTGAAGAAAAAACACGCAAGTAGAATGACACAAACAGAGAGACAGACATGACAGAGCGACAGTTATTGATGACATGCTGTGGATGCGATCTAAGCAGGAAATCGAACTAGTTTTGTTGTGTGTGATTGTATGAAAATGAAGAAGGAAAGAAAAATGGTGCCAATAAAATTCTTAATTTTTCAGATATTTATTATTTATTTTTGAGGATGACATAAAATTTGAGCTTTAAAAATGAGATGAGAAAGAAGCTAAGACCGATTAATAAGAAATTAAATGAAAATGAGCTAAAAACGCGAATATGAAGAAAAGTAAAACTAGAGTAAAGCACGAAAGTTAAAAAAAAGAATTAAAACGACTGAAGAAAGGAATGTAAAAATGCTGGAGAAGAGAATAGAAGAGTAAGCTGTGAGATCTCTGGTATCGGTAATCGATTGCGATAATTTAAAATTTACTAACGTCACGTCCGAAGGAGGAAGAATGGTTGAAAAACGCATAGAAGGAAATGCAGGAAAGTTAACCCTGAAGGGCGTAAATGAGAAGCGGCTTTTTGATAGTTTACAAACTTACTGAATGGAATCATTGATAATGAAATGTATCCACCTTCTTGCAGACTCCACTCCTCTCTTAGGTGCTATCCTGTTTTACGTACCTGAAGTACAATTAACTGATAAAACTGAGTGCTTGAGGAATGAACCTTTCGTAGGACAACTTTTTTAGCTCTTTCCCTCACAAATCCATCCATAAGAAGACAGTATCTAGAAAAAAGTGTAACGAAAAATTAGTTGTTATGAAAGAAATGTAAAGAGAAAATCGAAAGAACTGCTGAAACTTTGGAATACCGGAAAAAAGATAGCAGTTCAGGAGAGATAAAATCAGAAACCAAAGAAAGAGGAGAACTAGAAAAATTTAAAGGCATTAGAGCAGTAATACAAAAGATATCGATAGAGGAACATAAACATAATGAAGAAACAAATATGAAAAATTTGTGAACATAAAAGAGAATAACTAAACAAAGACAGTGGAGAATAAAGTTAGGGAAAAAAGAAGACAGTTAGAAAGGCAAGAAAGTATAAAGTTCGGAAAGTGAAGAATGTAAGAAAATTAATGTATATAAAATGCATAAGAACAGAAAACCCAAGAAAGTGAACAGGAATTAGATGTAGAAAAGCTAAGTTGAAAACATTTTTAGAGGAACTTTGAATTTTATGAAAATGGGTTACGATTTGAGATTGATTATAATAATTATTGAAAAATTTGCAAGATGATGCAACAAATTAAGAGGAATGAAAAATAACAGAAACACACGACTTAAAAGGGAACGAAAGGAAGAAGAGAGATGAGAAAAGTTCATACTTTACAGTTATGAATGAAATAGGGAAGAGAGACACTGAAAAGACCCAATGAATAGAAGCAACAAGTAAATGAGTTGAAATGGTATAGAAGTAGGAAAAAAGGTACATAGAACATAGAAGAAGAATAGAAAATCAATTGAGAATGGAAAAAGAAAACAAAAAGAGAGACACTGAAAAGACCCAACGAATAGAAACCACAAATAAACGACGTAAAAAGGTATGGAAGTAGAAAAAAAGGTTTTCTATGTACAAAGAATTGATAAAAAATGAGAATAGAAAAAGAAATAGGGAAGAGAGACACTGAAAAGACCCAACAAATAGAAGCAACAAGTAAATGAGTTGAAATGGTATAGAAGTAGGAAAAAAGGTACACAGAATATAGAAGAAGAATAGAAAAAGAATTAAGAATAGAAAAATTAATAGGGAAGAGACATTGAAAAGAACCAACGAATAGAAGAAACAAGTAAAGGAGTTAAAGTGGTATAGAAGTAGGAAAAAAGGTACATAGAATATTGAAAAGACAAAGACAAAGAATTGAGAATGGAAAAAGTTAAAGGAATAAGTATAAAGATATGTAATCTACATAAGATTTGTACTGTAAAAAGGGAACAAATTCGCGACAGTACACAGTGATTCGACTCCATACAACCGCGGGACAAAATTAGAAGGAGTCGTCCGTTCTCCATAAAATTTGGTATACTAGTTAATCATGGTCTGCTGAATTGAAATCTCCATTTTGTTGTTCTTAAAGTTTTGTAGTTTGGCAATGCCTGAGACTTAAATTTGCAAATTTCATCATTTTTGGAGAGCTATAGCACCAAGTGTGATAGCTAAATTTTTCAGATTTTACATTTAATCGGTAACGTCAATATTGATAATTCCAAAGAGTAAAAGACATTTTCTTAGGACCCACTGGTTTCGTAATAAAAACGATAATAATAGATGTATGTTTTGTATTTGTGAAGATTTTTTCATTTTTCATGCTGATTGCATACTTTTAGGGATAAATAAAATAAATTTTGTCGAAAAATTGAATTATTTTCTGAGATCGGAAGATATCGCAGGATGTAATTACATTATCCGACAAAGAAAGAATGCTTCTTAAAATAAAAAAAATCCAGGAACATACTTTCACATACTTTTTAGATATTTTCCTCTAAGTTTTTCCAATTTTCAGATTTTTCATTTAGAAAAAGATTTTGAATTAAAAGTGATGTAAAATCCTCAGCGTTGCTTATTTTGACAAAACATTAAAAGCAATAATGGCCACATCATTTCTTAATCTATATGGAAAGTTTTAGCAACTTCTGATAACCTTGTATTTTTACAATTTGTTTTACTCAATAGACTAAAAACCAGAAAATATGTATTTACATTTTTTTGTGAAAAAAGTTTCAAATTTGAGCCGCTGTTGCACAGACACTAATTTATTGTTTGCACAGAGTTTTTGGGGTTTTCTTAGTTGGAGTTTTACCTTTCAAATGACATAAAAATCGTTAAATTCTGAGACTATACATTTTTTGAATTTTGTCTATGGAATGAATCACTGTGCAGTAGCTCGAATAATTCCCAAATTCACCTATGCCGATTTCTGGATCATAGGAACATTCCAGAGAACTGTAGAACAAGCGAACTCGCTCAGCAATCTGAGCTTCTTCGAATCTGCAAACTTTGTACTCAAACAAGAAACTAATTTAAGGGAGTGTTCCCGTCTAGAATGCCGATTTTAGGCTGTTTTGGAGCAACAAGGCAACATGCAATATTCTGGTTTTTTGCTTGTTGTTCCTTATTATTTGGAGAACAGAAACTCATATTTGTGTCAAAAAATTTTATTTTCTAAGTACAAATTTTCAGTGGTCAATGTGACCTTGTTTTCACTGCTGGCCGATAAGAAATTTCGGGAACCAGTAATCTGAAACAGAAATGGGTATGCAATTATTAATCTTCAATAAATTCCGCGGATGCTAAACCACAGTTTTAGTCAAAATGTTGATTAGAAACAAAATGGCGGCCATATGAAAAAAAATTGTCCAGTTTTGCCACCTTTTTTTACCTTTAGAGTGCTTGAAAATATATTTAACAATAATTTATTGATGAAAACTTTGGTTTAGCATCCAATGAAAACTATCTAGAACATTTTCCCAAAATTTCAAGTCGATACCTCTCATAGTTGCTGAGAAAAGTTATCGGCCAGTACAAAAAATGTGGTTTCGAGAAAAACGCGTTTAAAGTTTCGACATGACATCAGTTTCGACATGAAAGTCAGTTTTCGGCGAGCTGAGATTACTTCAATTAACATGCAAAAAAGTGGGTACTGAGTTTGCGGATTGAAAAGCGACTTTGGGGGGTGATAGTATATAGTATAAGGTACAATAAAACGCAAAAAAAAAATCGATTTTTTCAAACTTCTACCTGGGAACACCCCCTTAAGATAGGATGAAGGCAAATAACTAGAACCTTGAACTTAACCTCAAACTTTTGTGGTTCTAGAGAGCCTTTCTCAATAAAAAAGGACCAGATCCGAACCATGACTGGCGTTCTTACGCGTCACTGTTTAGTTGGTTAGGGTTTTTTTCGTCTTCTGTCAAAGCTGTATGGAGGAGGAAGAGGAAGAAAATGAATTTCAGCTTCTACGCACTTGTCCTGCTTTATCCAGAAGAAGGAAGATTCATCTATGTAGCTTCTTCTTTTCCAATCTAGGGATCTATCCGATCTGACTGCTTACAGGCTTCGTGAGAAGCTCAGACTGATTCAATTAGTGAACGGTCTCAAGTTCGACTGTTTCTGGTATCACAATGAGGCTTCGTGACCTAAGTGGCCACTGCCTGGAGGCGTATCTATCTATTCTATATCTATCTATTGGACAGTATCTATGTAGACATCAATTCAGTTTTCATAGCAAACTCTATGCCAGAATTTCCTACTGGGATCACAAAAAATATGTAAATAAATAAATCAAATAATACAAATATTTTGCCCTCAAATAATGCTAATTTCTAGGCTTAATAAGTTCCATACTTAATAAATAAAATTTACCCCAAAAATTGCGGCATTATTTAGCTATCAGATGAAGAAACTAAGCGTTGCAGAATAATCAAATTACCAAATAATTAACACTGCGATCAAGCGGCCAGACAGACAAATGGAAGGAGGTGTAAGGACGACAAAAAACAAAAAGGGAAAATGTGTCAGGAGTCATCACAAAAGGCGATTAGCAGATTTACGCTGCCAGAAAATAAATGAAATCTAAATAGAAAAAAAGGAAAGAAGGGAAAAAGTAAAAACCATTATTTGCTGCCTGACGATAAGAGAAAAATAATAACATAATAGAATTCTTCAGTGTTTTCTTGCAATGAGGCTGTATGTACCGCAATTTGTATGGCGACGTTAAAGCCAGATAGAGACATGAGTATAAATCCCTTATAAGCCAGTAACGAAAATTGCGGCCAGAAAACTGATTTTTTTGGGGGCTTTTGTTGATTTTATGGGGCGCGCGCTCATTGCCCGTAAAGTGAATTCCACTCGAATTTTTGCAGCTGTTGCGGTGTGGAACGTGCCGCCGCCGGTCATACCCAAGCAGCAACAACATCAAATGGTCATAATTGAGTCGGGGGCGGGTCGTATGGCTTGCGAGTTAAAAAGGGTGTTGGAAAGGTTAAAGAGATTTGATCAGAAAAATAAGTACAAAATAGAAATGTGCTGATCAAATGAGGACCGTAGAAGGAAGAAGGGGAAAGTAAGGGAAGGGGGAGTAGAAAAAAGGGAAAACAGACAAACAGCCGATGCGATGAAAGCATGCGGGCATAAAAAATGGCTGCAAGTAGGAGGAACGACATAATGGCAGGAGATAAAAAATGGCGAAAAGAATTGGAGACAAAAGATGGAAAACATTTTAGCACATCATCAAAATGCTATAAAGGCCGGGTACGTCTCGCGTTTACTGCAATGGGGAGAGAAAGTGAGACAGTGATGCCAATTTGTGCAGGAAGTTCCCAATTTAGCAGAGGCTTTTATTTGTTGAGGGGGATTGAATTGAATTGAGGGAATTTTAATTTAATTTTGCGTTCTCTTTCAGTTTTTTTAAATTAGGTAGGAGACATTTTTTTTCAATAGTTGGTTCAGTATGAATGAAATCTTGATCTTGATTTTTCAACTGTTGTTTTTAAATTAACAGTCTTTAGATGTATAAATTTCACTAGATAGACATTTTTCTTAACGATTGCAACATATTGGAAAAATGGGTTAATAAAAAAAAAATTGTTTGTGGTAATATAAATAAATAAATATGCCCTTTTTAAACTGAATTTTAATGCAAATCTGATTGCAAACTTCGAAAGTTCAGACAGTTTTACGTAGGAAAAGTCGCTAAAGAAAATAGCGCGAAGAAAGAATAGCGTGATTAAGGTTATCCCTGAAGGCCCGATTTTACAGTAGTTGATTAACCATTAGTCGATAGTTAACTACCCTTTCTGGATTTCACTGTCTCTGGCTAACCAATTACTAACCAGCCAATCTTGAATAGTTAACCATCGATTAACCATGACATAAATCAGCTGATTTGACAGCGTTCACAATTTGTGAAATGTGACAACATTTGAAATTGAGGAATTTAAAAATTATTGCCTTTTCTTTTTCCAACAGTTAAAGCAATTTGTTAGGTTGGAAATTAAGGTGCTTATTTTTGTTTCCAAAAAATTCAAACGAAATTAAATTTTATTATTCTGTTTTGTTTTGATTTCAGCAGCGTCAGAAAAATGCTGCCAATGCTATGCAAGCAGTGTTGCCAATTTTCTAAATCAGCTGTTCAGATAACCAGCCACTGTGAAAGCCAAATATATTTAATCAATGATTAACCATCGGTTGGTGATTAAAGTTAACAGTTGTTTTAAAGACCACTGTTAAATTGGGCCTAAGTGTAGTTAGTGTTGTAGTAAAAAAAATTCAGTCAGGCGCTAATATATTTATAGTCTTAAGAAATATTGTTGAATTTTTTTTAATTTTAAGATTATTATTTTGTAATATTCCAGTTTTTAGATGATCGGTTAAAAATGTATTTGTGTTTAACTGAATTATAAATAAATAAATAAATAATAGCTTAAGGCAGTAATCGCCAGTTATAGTTTAAATTTTATGCAAAAAATAAAAACTTAAGAATTTGTGTAAGAAAGAAAAACTGTTTCAAAATAGTATTTTGGCATATTGCTAAAAAATAGTTTCATGAAAAATACATAATTACAATTTTCCGAGTTAAAATCATTTTTCTCTCTTTAATATTTTATTTGTATGAAAAAAAATTTTCTTTAAAGTGGTATTTGAACACATAAATATTATTTATAAATAATGTTAGCAAATGGTTGTTGGAAAATAAATAAATACCATTATCGCAAAAAAACAAAATGTTTGCTCCTCCCTTTACTACTCACAGTTTGTGTAAGAAAGAAAACATTTTTTAAAATAGTATTTGAACATAAATAATGCTAGAAAATGGTTGTCGAAAAATAAATAGATACAATTTTCCCAAATAAACTAACTTTTTTTACTCTATATGTACTACCTCAAGCAGATTTATAGTTTCGCAGCTTTCTATATTTTTTAATAATTTTACATTTAATTTTTCGCACAAGCTTTGTTTTTGTACACAAAAGCACTTTAAGTACTAAAAAGCATTAAATTTCGTAGGTGTGGGCTTGAAATGCTATTAGAAGATTCGATTTCAATGCAGTGTAAAACTTAAGGAAACTTTCTCGAATTTGTTAACTTTTAAAAAAGGCAAGAAGCAGTAAAAAAACTTACTTAAAAAGATGAAATATCGGACCTCTTAGTTTGAAAAACTAACAATAGATTGAAATGCAACGCAGTGAAAAACTTAAGGAAACTTTCTCGTTTAGTAAACTTGTAAAAATAGTAAGAAAGACTGAAAAAACTTACTCCAAAAGATAAAAGAGTGGACCTATGAATTTCAAAAACTGATAATGGTTTCAAATTCAATGCGGTGTACTTAAAGTGTACTTAAAGAAAGATGCTTGTTTTCTGGGAATTAAAAAGTTTTATTGAATTTATAAATCTTGAAAAATAGTTAAAAAAACCCTAAATATTTGTTCAAAAAATGTACCATTCTAAAATTTGTACATCAAAAATGTTAAGGAACGTTTTAATCAAATAATCAAATAAGTTCTAACATATTCTAACTTGAAATATGAAATATTTTTAAATAAAAAAAATAAATTTGTTTGCTTTTAGTTTAGGAACATTGGCAGAAAATTACGAAAATCCCTGAAAATCAATTAAGTAATGAAAAAAAATTAAATGGCAACTCTGCGGCCACAGGTATGTGGCATAAAGGCGACAAAGCGTGAAGCACTCCAGAAGTTCATCGCAACAGCTTAGCCGCCCATTTTTGATAACATTCGACTATTTACTGTAAATAAGTACTAACATATTACTCAATGCTGTCATTATCAACAATAAAATAAATTTGTCTGTCAAAAAACAACAGCGACACACAAACACTATCATTTACTTGTCATAGTATAATATTTGGCGTACAGCAAAAAGAAGTATGCATTATATGTTTATTTATTTAATGCACGTAGGAAGATTGGAATCTTTACAAGAAATGAAAGAACCCAAACAATACAGTCTACACGATTCGTTAACGAGATTAGCCACCAGCGCCAACGAACTGAAACCACCTGCCTCGTGTACTCATCCTTTGGAGCGCTGCATTCTACGTGTGTGTGTGTTTGGGTAAGACAAATAGAATGTGTGTTCGCGTGTTTTTAAGGGGTAACACCAATATATTTTTTGTTTTTTGGCTTAAACAACGCTTTGGAATCATAAAAACATGATGCAGCTGTTCCCATAGTCAAAAACAAAAATTTAACAGGTTCAATTTTTGATTTTTCCACAGCGCTCTGGGGCTTGCAAAGCCTTATACACATTTTTCTGGAAACCATTTTAGAGAGTAGCTTTACAATTTAGCCGATTTTTCATTGGATGGAAACTTTTTGGGTATACAAAATTTACTGAAAATTGCTTTGGCTAAAATTAAATTTCAAATTAAATTGTTTTTTAAGTTCATTTCATTTCTACAAAAATTTACTTTGAGAAAAAATCCTACGTACTACTAAAGACACGGAAATACGATGGACATCCTTCCACTCGTTTGGATGTTAAAAAAATAGGGGAATTTCAAAGCGTGACGCTTACGCTGCAATTTTGAATGAAAAAAAATAGACAAATTGTTTTCCGTTCTTAAATATATGTTCAATATATCCTATAAAAATAAATCTTCATATTTTTTCCATAGTTGCGAAATAAACCGTCGAAGTTAGGTCTATTTTTCTACTGCTCGAGTGGTGTTACCCCCTTAAGCGACGTACATACACTTCAACTAATATATCAAGTGGAATTTGCTGCTCTTCACAGTATTTTTATGTATGTCTGAATGTGTGTATGTGTGTGCTCTGAAAATCAACACTCGAACCAGAATTTCATGCAAAAAGGTAGCTGCCAAAAGGTCCAACTAGATCAAGAAGAGTAGCAGGAAAAACATAAATAAACACACTGAAAAGTGAGAAAAGTGAATTGCTTTCTACGCAAATAGAATAAAGTAAACGTTGCTTTCGGTCTGCATTAAATGCTTTGGGATTTTGCTTTTGTTTATTATATAATATCTCATAGTGGGTTGCTGTTGCTTTTGCAGTTGCTGTCGTTTTCTGCATACTTTGCCTGAGCATTATTTACTCCTAGGAGTGTGATTTGTGGCTTTACTACGCCCTGCAGTTTTTTATTTGTGTATTTACTTAACGTTTGATTGTTCCCTGTCGGCAGTGTATGCGAATAATTCTGAGTAAATCTTATACAGGGTCATTCAACAGAAGGTATCATTTTGAATCAACAAAACGAAAAAAAACCAAAGCAATATTTGCGTAAAGTACCTAATGGAGCAATTTTTTTTAGTTCAAAGCTCAAATTTTATGTTCAATAACACTGTGCCGTAAAAAATCCAGGGACCGTACCAGTTATGGTTTTTATCAAAACTTTTAACTTTTATTTTTACCGACAAAAATAAAAGTTATTTTGTGCCTTTTATCATATCATGCAAAACTAATTGTTACTTTTGATTTTTATTTTATCGGTCAAAAATAACAGTTATTGTATGACTTTTATTTTTTCGGTCAAATATATCAGGGAATTTGAATTTTTTCAAAGGTCGTTGACCGACTAAAAAACTATAACTATAAGACTTGTGCGACGAAAACTTAAACTTTGTTTTAGATTTTCTAGTATTTTTTTCTTATTTTTAAATGCCTGTTTTTGCCTTTTTAACAGTTTTTAATGCCCTATTTTGCCTTTTTAGGCAATTTTTAGTGCCTTTTTCTGCCTTTTTGGCAGTTTTTAGTGCCTTTCCGTGCCTTATTTGTTATTTTATTTTGCCTTTTTTATAGGTTTATATGTCCTCAAAATCCTTTTCCTGGTTATAAGCAACTTTAATTTGTAATTTAATTCTTTCAATTTATATTTTAAATTCAACAAATAATAATTATGTACCTATAAGGCTTTCAGAACATAATTATTAACTTTTTACATGTTGTTGTTGTTTTGTAACTCGTTGGAGGCCACCTAAAAAATGTATGGGTGCTTATTCCTTTGGGATTATTTTATTTTGGGTTCATGTTTACTACTTTCTATGCAACTGGCATCACCAAAGACCTTGATCATAAAAAAACATTATTTTATTTTATTTAATTTAATTTCATATTTATTTATTTTATTTTACTTTATTTTATTTTATTTTATTCTATTTTATTTTATTTTATTTTATTTTATTTTATTTTATTTTATTTTATTTTATGTTTTTATTTTATTTTATTTTATTTTATTTTATTTTATTTTAATTTAATTTATTTAGTTTATTTAATTTTTTTTATTTTATTTTATTTTATGTTATTTTATTTTATTTTATTTTATTTTATTTTATTTTATTTTATTTGGCTTTATTTTATTTTATTTAAAAATTAAAAAAATATGGTTGAACGTAAAATAATGAAAATATTAAATCAAAAAATCACTCCTTATAGAATCGAAAAAAATTATAGAAAAAAATATACAAATAAATATACAACGCGTGTTTCTCGTTCATATTTGTTGACGATAAAAGTTTCCGGCGCAACAGGCCGAGTTGTGTTTCACATTTTCATTTTTAATGCTTTTCTACTCAAACTTCAGTGTAGTTTTTCACTTGTGCTGATTGTTGCAAAAATTCTTACAGTTCGTTGCCATGTGCAGCCAGTGGCCCACACAAGGGGCGACTTGGGAGTTCAACGCCCCCGCACCAAATGCAAAATTGCTGGTAAAAAATATAGTTTCAAATCGCATTGGGCTCAAAAGTTGTATCCAAAATCCCCCCGAAAATTAAATGCTGTGTGCGCCACTGTGTGCAGCTATTTATGGCCGTTGCGGTACTAGGTGGAACAGCACAAACACATAAACGTACAGTGTCGAGCAGATGAAAATTGAAATTGTAACAAAAAGTTGGTGCAATTTCAGGTGGAAAGCGTAGCAAACGAACGAAGCCAAACTTTTTGATGTTGGCAAACTTTGTTGAAAAATGTTTTGCTTTGTTTCAACATTAATGCAAAACATATATTTGAAAATTGTGCTTTAAGGCAAACAGAAATTATGTCAGAAAAATTCGAGAAAGAATCTTAATAAAGCGACTACAAGTGGCTGAAAGCGTAAAGGGTTCAAAAAGGGTGGGATGGAAGGGAAAAAGGGTGATGTTGATAGTAACAGCTGTGCATTTGTAAACTAGGGGAATGGGCAGTGAAATATGAGATGAAGTATGAATTCCTTTCTTTTAAGTGGGCCACAGTTACGAGTAGCCACTGAAATCTGGTAGCTAAACTTGATATGACATGAGCTACTTAGCTCGGTTAGTGCTTTAAATGATATCGTCAAAAGTTGCAACTTAACTACGAGCACAATCCAAATATCTTCTTTAGACAATAACAACAAAATAGATCGAAAAGAAGCCAATTATGAAATACTTGACTCAAATGCAGTGCCACCTCGTGCACTCTGACAAAGAGCAAACATAAATATTGTAATGCATTATGGAAAAAGCTATCATAAAACTGAGATCTGAGGCACAGAGCAACTCAGGCACAGCACGTATGCAACGCTTGAAAGGAAGAGCAACAGTTGCTTCATCGCGCAGGTGGGAGTAGCATTTGAATTTTAGTTATAAGCATTCCACAACGATATTCAAATTCTTGAGTTGTGCCAAGAATCAAAGGGGATGCATGTGTTGGAAGTACAACTACACGAATGCTGATTGCTAACACGCACCAGGAATATTAATTTCAGCATTTCACAAAAGTGAATTTCACTAAAAACCTTTAGCAATTCAGTGAAAGCGTTTGGGAATGAATTTTGTAAGAAACAGAATAAGAAGAAAGTAAGAATAGATGCAGAAAAAATAAAAAAAGGCAAATGATTAGCAATTTAATGATCCCATATTTTTTTTGCAAGAGTTGAAAAATAATAAGCTCGAATTTTTCAGCATATTGTATTCTTACTGGCTATAATTTGACTAAGCGGATGACCTATTTGTAGAGCCCGACCGAAGTCGACGTTGTGGACAAAGCAAATAGGTTACATGATTCGGCTAAAGTCGAAGCCGAAGTCGAAGGTGATTAACTTCAGCCTTAAGTCCTAAAAGTATGCAATGTACAGAAAAAAGTGTTCGTTTAGTATTTTTTTCCTGTACATTGCATACTTTTAGGCGTTATGGTACTTTCGGGAACTATCGCATCGACGTTCCGAGGGAATGCCAGATGTTTCAAGAATGAATTACACTCCGGTCAGTGTTGCCAACTTTTTATTTTCAGAAAGCACTAAAACCCTCGTTTTTCCACTCAAAAATGATGATGAGCAAAAAAAAGCAAAGGTTGATAGTGGCCCCAACGTTCCGTGTAACTTACTAAGAAAATTATTCCAAATTAGTGGCAACCCTGAAAAAAGTAGCAATTCAACCAAGGATAATCACTTCAGGCTTCGTGTAATATCAAAAAAATATTTTTTTTTTTAACACAACAGTCCAGTGTTGTAAAGTTGTTAATTGAAATATATAAATAGTGTTGTATAACATTGCAGTTATAAAAGAAAACTAAAATTTTGTTAAGCAAAAATTAGTCTTGGTGTTTTTCAAATAAAATAAAAGCACTAAAAAACGCACCCCGCACCAAACTCGATATTTTCCACTTTTTTTTTTCAAAAAGCATCAATTTTAGTGCGAAACGCATCAAGTTGGCAACAGTGGCTCCGGTCAAAAAAAGTATAATAAGCAGCCGAACATTGTGCTGCCAGTCAGTTTTGGGTTTGGTGAAATAGAATAAAATGACTGTGTTCTATTTTGAATAAATTTACTACTGAGGTAAATTGAACTATGTAAAGAATTTCAGTTGTTTTTTTTATTTTGGCACAATCCAGTGATACGAATTGTGGCTGTGTTGGCTAGCGCAAACTGATTTTCGTCTTAATATCTGATAATGTACAATCATTTTGATAACAAACTGTTTTGACATTGTTACTTTTGCCTTGCAATATCGAGCAATATGTATTCGGTCTGTATTTTGGCCGAATATGCGGTCATTAGCCGAATGTGGCTGAAGCTGAAACCGTTTAATCTGTCGGCCTCTACCAATTTGATTTCCTGACTGTGTGCAATTCTATTAAGGTGAACTGAACTATGTAAACAATTTCAGTTGTGTTTTGTTTTATTCGGGCACAATACAGCGATACGAACTGTGCCTGAGTTGGCCAGCACAAACTGATTTTCGTAATAATGTGATAAGGTACAATAATTGTGATAATAAACACATTTTATATCGTTACTTTTGCCTACCATATTGAGTGATATGTGTTAGACCAGTATTTTGGCCGTAGCCGATTATTGGCCGAAGCTGATTATTGGCCGAATCCGATTATTGGCCGGAGCTGATTATTGGCCGTAGCCGATTATTGGCCGAAGCCGATTATTGACCGAAGGTTGCGTTTTTTTTGGTAAACTGTAGCTGAAGCCAAAGCCAATTAATCGGTCGAGCTTTATTCATTTGATTTTAATCCAATCACCTCACCATATAAAAAGTATCTCTGGTTGAAGAAAGAAACTGTGATACTTTATTACTATAGAAAAAAAAAACCGCTAAGTGAGTGAATGCTGAATACAGGAGTGGTTTGCTTGATTTTTTACTGAAAATTGCGAAATCAAAAATGCACCTCAATCTGTGGAGTAAGATTGGCACTCAAGCTGTCAGCAGATTGGCGAGGCCTAAACATCAACGAAATGACAGTTTGAATTCATTTAAGAGGCTACGCAAAGATGCTCAATATTTGAGTATTACATAAATTAATGAAAATAAATTTGATTGACCGAATCAATCATCTTGATGGACGCTGCTGAAGCGCAATGAAATCGAACAATTTTTAAAGCGAAGTATTATGGGCAATGAAAAGTGAATTCGATACGAGAATATTCAACGCAAACAATCATTGTCAAAGTGCAGTGACCCGTCACAAACAACTTCAATGCCTGGACTGACGTCAAACAAAGTTGTGTTGAGTGTTTGGTATGATTGGAAGGGAATTGTCCATTATGAGCTGCGCGAATCGGGTGCAAAAGTTAATTTAGTTTTCTTACTGTTCTCAACTCGACCGAATGGTTGAAGCAATCAAGAAAAAGCTACCAGAATTGGCTAACAAAAAAGGAGTTGTGTTCTATGATGACAATGCCAGACTACACACTTCCTCGATGACTCGGAACTTGGTTGGGAAGTTTTAAAGGATTCAACATGTAGCCCAGAACTTGCACCTTCTGACTATCATTGGTCTCGGTCACTGAAAAACTATCGTCATGGTACAAAATAGGACCGACCAAGTTTTTCGCCGATAAACAAATGAAAATCAAATCTACACTGAAAAAACTATGAAAAATGCAGGGACCGTAAAAATTATAAGCTGAATATAAAAATCAAAATATAAAACTTATTTTTCGATTTTTATTTTGCGCTCACCGATTAACAATTATTTGATGTTTATTTTTTTTTTATCAGAAAATAATAATGTTTTGTTGAGTTTTAGTTTTTGGGCGAAAAATAAAAATTATGTGGTGAGTTTTATTTTTCACTTGCAGAATGAGAATTGAATGTTCAGTTTTATATTTTCAAAAATGGCAAAAGGTTGTTAATTCTAATGGCTAGTATATTATTGATAAAAATTGATTTTCAATGAAGACAATTTTTATTCAAAAATATACCAAACTATGTCACGTGCTATCACAAGGGGAGCTTTCTAACTTATGCTGTCATATTTAGTTTTTAGTATTTAAGTGCCAGTGGCTATTAATTTCAAGCATGACTTTGTTTGTGAAAGGAACAAAGGTAGAGAAGAAGACTGTATGGACGCTTGAGTTGAGTCGTAGGTGGATTATGAAATGAGGTCAATGTACATTATTCAATATCATCTTCTAAGCAGAATCTACAAGTTCTTTTTTTCATATTTCCATACTTTTTAAGTTAATGCTTGGCACCTATCAACTAAATTCTCCTTTTATTTATTCCAAGAGTCGTTCACATTTAGTTTATATTCGTTTCTCCATATTTTCCTTCGAGAATTCGCGAATATGTCCGTTGGTTTCTTTTCTTCTGGGCATAATAGCTCTCGTGTGATGCAAGCCCATTCAACTAATCTTAGCGACATTAACATTAGAGCTCTATTTAAGTCCGCCACTCGCAGTGCCACCAGTGCGAAACAGTCTGAGTGCTATAAAAGAAGCAAAAACAACCGACTGGCACGTGTTCGAAAAAAGCAAACCAATAAACATATTTCAGCCAACACACTCGTGCATATGTGTGTGAATCCTCAATAACGGCCAAACGCCAATCTTTCTAATAGAAGTTTATTGCTTTATGGTCGACGGCAACATTGCGCTGCACCTTAGGTGACACCTAAATTATCGCACAAATGCCAAACCAATGCGGATCGTCGACCCAAATGCGAATGTTAATAAATTTAAATTAAACTTTAACCTTTTCGATTGTATTACAAGCACGCACACACACACACACACACACATACGTGCTCACTCTCGCGCTGCTTGAATGCAATCCTTTGTAAAGGAATTCAATAAAATTCGTTTAAAGTTGGCAGACGAAAACCAAATCGAATGCAATTTTTAAGGCAATAATAACTGAAAGCAACGCGCATATAAAAACATTGCAAACGCTGCCAGAAGTTGGAAGAGGGAACGATATAAAATATACAACGCAGACCATAGCAGAAGTTAGAAGAGGGAAAGAGATACCACTTAAATAAATAAGTAGAGTGCGCAATGAATAAAATCACGCTTTGTGCGGGCATTAAGCGTTTTATTTTGTTAATGTGCAATGTGGCAATAAACGTTTGGTCAAAGCAAAGTGGCATAGAAAATGTATTCGGGATACGGGAAACCGGAAATCGATAGAGTTATAAATTGTGGCACACTTGCAACCCGCACAAATTCACGCATTAACACCAGCGCCAGCTCGAAACGCTCGCGCAGTCAATGGGCACACAAATGCACGCTCACGTCCGCCCCCACACAGCGACATATTAATGCGTAGTCACACAAAGGACATAAAGAGCGGCCGCACTTGGCTCGGGCAGCAAAACATAAAACGCCGGAAATGGCCTTCAAAAATGTGTAAAATGCTGTTCCGTTGCAGCAATTCGCGTTTATTGGGTTGTGTTGTGCCGTTGCATGTGTATGTAACTATATGTATGTTGTACACACTCACACAGACATATTCCTATAGAAATAAATAGCTTTATTGGTGGAATTACTGTGCTCTCGAAGAATGTTGCAAAAGTTTAGTTAGAACCAGCATTTGTGCTGGTTGCGAAGTGAGATGCCATGGAAATTCAATGAGTATGAATTTACAGACAAAAAGCACACATACAAATTATGCTTATCTTAAAGTAAAAATGAAAATGTGTTGTATCAGCGATTCAGTTATTATAAAAACTACTGTTTTGTAGGGAAATTTTTTCAGTTTAATATTTTTATTTGAAGATAAAGAAGTTAGAGCCTCTCAGGTCTTGTCTTGGATGGTTGTTAGGGGCTCTTACCTCGAATGCTGAAGCATTATTTTTCTATTTCCTAACGACTGTTTTATACGGGAATTTTTTCAGTTCAATTTAGAAGAAGTTATAGCCTCTCAGGTTTTGCCTTGGATGGTTGTTCATTTAGCTGCTGCTTCGGAAAATTTAGGGGCTACTAGATCAAATCATAAGCATTTTTCTAGCTGGAACAGTAATAGAAATCGTTGGGAAGATGCAAGCGATATGACTATACAAGATTTCTGCCAACAGCAAACACCCGAACTTGAAATTTGGTGAAAAAGATGGCTTAATCTAAAGATTATTAGTCGTCCAGAAGTCTTCCATAGAAATCTATTTTCTTTCTCTAAAATATATCTTTCGTTTACTCGACCATATTCATCGTTATCTACTTGAATAGTTAAAACTTTATTCTACTCGCCAAAGCTGTCAAATACACACTAAGTGTGCCGCTCTTTCAGCATCTTCAAAGCAAAGCCTACAAGTTTTATTCTCAACGGAACTCAGACCTATAAGGCGACGCCAGAAGATTTCATGTTTGTTATAGATAATTGTAGTCAGGCATCTAAGACTACTCCGGTCTTAGCGAAGCCAACATTTCTCGCTCACTTTTAAAGAATATCCCTAGGAGACCTGTTGTTGGCTGCCTCCTCAGATCTTCTCAAATGTATCAATAGGTATATCCAGTTGCAAACCATACTTTCCATAGTAAAACTGCTGAGATTCAAATTAATTTCAAATTCATTCATCAATTCATTAAAATTTTCCAACGTTCTTTAACCTTTTAGTCCGTCATTTTGAATGCAAAGAAAGAAAATTATGCCAACGAAACCTTGCAGCACATTTTTAGCTTCTGTACAGCTATCTGAAGAAGGCGGCTTCTTCCGTTCTTCTATGGGTTAGATGTGGATTCTTTAGCATGACATCAAGTTACCGCTGAACTTTGCTAAAAATTTCCACATTTCCAACGATTTTCTATAATCTTCAGTTATTCTGAATGCAGGGAAAGAAAATTATGTCAACAAAACCTTGAAGCACATTTTTAACTTTTCTCCTGCTACTTCAAGACTGTTCTTTACTCACTTAGGGCTCTGTTCTTCTGTTGGTTAGATGAGATCTCCAAGCACTACATTAATTCGCCGCTGAAGTTCGCTAGGAATTCCTACATTCACACCGATTTTCTATAATCTTTTAGTCTGTCATTTTGAATGCAGGAAATTCAAAGAAAATTGTGTCCACGAAACCTTGCAGCACATTCTTGGCTTTTTTCCGGCTATCTCAAGACTGCTCTTTACTCACTTAGGGGCCCGTTCTTCGCTGGATTAGATTAGCTAAACTTCGCTATGAATACCCGCATTCCCATCGATCACTTTTAAGTCGACCCGCCATTCAGTATTGGAACTCTAACTGATACCGCTAGGCTACCGTTAGGTTACTGCTTACCTAACCTAACATAGTCTATTATTTTGATTGCTTATTCTTTATGGAGTCTTTATCTAAAATTTGTAAAGCTTGTAGCTCTGTAACGGGCTTCACTTAAGGCAGGTTTCTACCTTGTGCGGCCGAGAAAACATTTTTTTTTTGAAAAATTTTTGATGGGAAGGTTTTTAAGATAAACACTGGACAATTTTTTCAGATGTAGGTATATTTTTATTGTACACGTAAAAAAAGTTTCAAGATAAAATATGCAAAGGGGGGGAGGGGGCCATCGAGCAATGGCGGCAGGACTTCCTTACTCGCGGAAGTCCTGCCGCTGTTTGAGATGACTTGAAACACAAAAATTAAATTTTTTCTTATTCTGTATCCTTTTGTCTATGGCTGGAACTAGGATTTTAAAAAAAAATGAAAAATGAAGGATATATGCGATTTTGACTAAAAACTCAATTTTGACCTCCTTTTTTCAATACAAATTTCTATTTTTAATGAGAACAAATTATTATTTCTTGAAGATCCTAGTTCGTGCCATAGCTAAGACCTTGATAAATGACTGTTTAAAATATCGTAGCTATTGCTCAACTCGTGTGCCCTAAATCACTTCCGCAAGGTCAAAAAATGTAGTTTTGAGAAAAACGCGTTCAAAGTTTTGCTTCAGCGGCTCGGCGCGCTCGACACCGCTACCTGTTTCGATGAATTGCTTCCGTAATTCGAAAGATTTCAACTTAAAATTTTGGGAGCGTATTCTACAATCATGTATTAATCCAAAAATGCACGAAAAAAAAATCGATTTTTTTGACCGCACAAGGTAGAAACCCCCTTAAGACTTTAAGGGGGTCAATACACGTAAACGGTATATTTTTGGAATCGCGCAGACGCCGGAAAAAATTAATGCAATGTAAAAGTTTTTTTTTCATTCTTTTATTAAAAGGTAGCAGTGCAAGAAAAAAAACGTTGGGGGTCCAACGTTGGGCCCAAATTCTAGTATTTTCACTTTAACCCCATTATTTTTAAATGCAACTTATATGGGCATACTTTCAGGCTGCCTTTACACCCATGTCCATGCAGCCTATTTCCAATATGCTAGCATACTTCTGGGCTACATTTGGTTAGTAATTTGCACAGCGGCTGTTATCAATAAAGCCGCAACGTAGGTTGATTCTTTCTTAGCGGAAACCAATTTCGATTTTTATAGTCCTTAACTTTCTATATATGTATGCATCTACTCGCAACTATATTCGTCTTCAATACCGATTTTGTCGCGCACAATTTCTCGCCTCGGCTTGCCTATAATAATTTTTCATTTCATCAGCACGTAGCAGCCATTATTGCGACGAGCGCATATATGAAATAACACACCAACGCGTCACGTTAAAAAAAGCCATATATAGGTATGTAGTAAAGCAAGTCGTATACATATACATACATATGTACATATGTAGACATGTGTGGGAAAAATATCTATAGACACACTGTCATTCACAGCGCAAACTCTGCGTGCTGCTTCTGGCTGCGTGCTGCTGGTGTCGTGTGGCGAAATGGCGTGCAGTTACCGTAAAATTTGCTACACATGAACACACACACACACACATGCGCTCCCTGAACCACCATATCAACCTGCTTCGGCGCTATATGCGAAAATTTTTACATACAATACGCCAACGTAAGCTGTCATTTCATTCATTCATTGGCCTGCTAGCGTTGTCGTTGAAGGGGAAGAGCGGCCGCTAACGCTTGACTACAGCTACCGGCAAGCGTGTAAATTACCGCTTCTTGGTTGCTCGTCTGTGATTTATCCACGCATGCACGCCCGACATCAGTCTAAGCGAATTGGCGGCATAATGAAGTTGTCCATTAAATAAATTCAATTTGACAAAAATAATAAACATAAAAGCATTGTCAACCAGAATGTTGGCGTTGACTTTGAAAGTCTCATTGACAGTTGGCATTTGGCAGTTAGTTTGTCGGGAAATACATATGGGACTTATTGGAGCTTATCGCTTGAAATGTTAAGGCCTGACTGGGAATAGGAACAGGAACTACATATAGGAAGGCTACAAACAATAAGACAACCTCGCGTGATACTCTGCGTACATATTAAAGACCTCTTCAGGTTCATAATAAAAAAAAATAAAATAGAATAAAATAAGATAAAATAAAATAAAATAATACAATAAAATAAAATTAAACATAAAATAAAATAAAATAAAATAAAATAAAATAAAATAAAATAAAATAGAATAGAATTTATTTTTATATAGTCAAATCGTTATAAAATATTTTTATGTTATCGCACAGTTAAGAGGATACGGTTTTACAATTAACCTTACAACTACAGCATTGTGAATTTACAAATAATTTACAGAGTTAAAACTAGATTACATTTAACACTCGGATGCCCAACAACTTTTTAAACGGCCAAAGCCCAACAAGGTCCCCATGGACCTCTATTGTAATATTGCATATAAGGCTTGTAATTGTATAATGTAGTGTTACATAATGTGTGTAGATGTGTTTGTATTATGTATTTTTTACTACAGACAGATAGCAAAAACGTATAAAATACAAAATAATTGCTTTTAAAAACGCCATAGGTCCCTACGGACCTTGTTGGGCATCGGAGTGTTAAAGGGAAAAACTATAAACAAAAACCTTTATATAAATAGGAGTTACCTTAACAACAAAAAGAGAACCATGAGGTAACCATAAATAACAACATATGTAACAATAGCAGGATAATAGCTTCAAGAGACATTTAAATTACAGATTAGAGGGTTTGTTGATATGACACATAATCGGTTGAATTTATCAGTGATTTTGTTAATGCGGTCTTCCAGCAGAACCATTTTATTGTCTGAATGCAGGTCTTTCGTGGAGAAGTGCCAAGGCAAATTCAACATAATTTTTAATAATTTATTTTGCCGGATCTGCAGCTTTGTAACATGCGACTTGGCACATCCACCCCAAACAGGACACCCGTACAAGATTATTGACTGGAAAATAACTTTTGCAATTATAATTTTATTATGGTGATTCAGCACTGATTTTCTATTGATAGGCGAATATAGCAACTTAATAGCAATATCAAATTTTGAAATTATGTACTGAATATGATCCCTGTACAATAACTTTTTGTCAAGGACGATTCCTAAGTATTTGACTTTGTCAGACCATTGCACATCGCCATTGCAGATATTTAAGTTCGAGCTGGGATAGAAGCAAGAATTTATTTTTCTAGTGAAAAAGAGTGCTGCGTTTTTCCAGCATTGATTTTAATTTTCCATTTATAAAAATAATCAGTAATTAAATTTATGGCATACTGCAGCTCGGTAACAGATCGTTGGCCAAACTCGTTTGAATGGAAAATAGCGATATCGTCTGCATACAAAGCGTAATTACAGTTAGGGTGCATGGGAATGTCTGCACAATAAATAATGTATAGCAGTGGCCCAATAACTGAACCCTGAGGCACACCAGCGGGTATTTCAGTAAGGTCAGAGTACTCGTCACCGATTTGTACGCAAAAGTATCGATCAGATAGAAAGCTTTTTATAATTTTGATTAAATGCGGAGGAAAATCGTAAGTAATTAATTTGAAAATCAAACCATTGTGCCACACTGAATCGAAACCTTTTTCTACATCAAGAGCAGTTGATTTTTTTGCTTAAAAGTTCAGCTTAATGTGATTGTACAATCTTTTGAGTTGATGTGTGGTTCCATGGAATTTCCGGAAGCCAAATTGTTCATTGGGTATAATTTCCTTGGTATCTAAAAAATTCCAAATTTTATCTTTCAATACTTTTTCCAGTACTTTACCTAGACTGCTCAAAAGGCTAATTGGTCGATAGCTAGAGGTTAGATTTTTAGGTTTTCCTGTTTTATGTATCGGAATCACTTTGGCTGCTTTCCATGTGTCGGGAAAATAATGAACTTTTAAACACGAGTTTATGACAAAGACTAAATAATTTACTGCACATTTGGGAAAGTATTTCAACATGATATTTTTAATTTCATCAAGACCTGTTGCTTTTCTAGTGCGGAACTCACGAATGATTAGAAAAACAGTTTCGTAATCAACGTAAACTGAGCTCGGCGTCTCTGTTTGAAGCCCTTCAAAGTGGGAAATAGTGGAAGCAACCCTGTCATGATTTGTTTGTATTCCTAGGTTTTCGGATACTTTGTGATAATTCAAGAAATTACCAGTGAAAGCTTCAGCCTTATCTTCGGCTGTATACAATATATTATTTACGCAGACAAGAGGTGGTATCCCTTGGTATTTTTTCCTGAGAATTTTTGTCAAATTCCATAACGGGTTTGAACCTTTCTCAAGTTTACTGAGCTTTTCTGACCAAGATTTGTTCCTGATGTGAGCGGTTTCAGAGTTAATTAGGGATGTTAACCTTTTCACAATCATATAGTCCGACGATATTCGATATCTTTCCCATTGGCGACGGAAATGATTTCTAGTTTTTATCAGGTTCAAAATGTGGGGAGGTAGTTTGGTATGAAACTTTTTGAGAGGTTTCAAAGGTACAGATAGTCTGACTGCTTCAATAATTTTGGTCGTAAACTGGCTAACATTTTCATCTATTTCAGTTTTGCTATTTATTGTGTTTAAGTCTGTTGGTAGATTTTTTAGTGAATTTTTGAGCTTGTTTCTGTACATGCTCCAGTTAGCATTTTTAAAGTCCAGTTGAGGATGAGCTGTACAAGGTACCAGAGTAGAAATTTCGAACTTAACGGGCAAATGGTCAGAACTTAGACTGTATGTTGCTATGGGCTGCGAGATAAATTCAGGACTATTGGATATTATTAAATCAATATTTGAAGGATTAGCTCGGGCTGATGCAGGTATATAGGTTGGGGTTTGCGAATGTAGAATAGTTATTGGCAAGAATGTGCATATTTCATGCAATAAATTTCCGCATGCATTGGCTCTTAGACACCCCCAGTCTCTGTGCCTGCTGTTAAGATCACCACAGACCAAACATTTCGTATTTGCATTTAGAATTTTTCTTAGGTCAGATTTGAATTTCTTACTCAGGTCATCAGTCCTTGAACCACCTGGAAAATAGACACTGAATAGTTTGAGTTTTGTTTTGTCTTCTAACAAAATTTCTATGCCGATGTTCTCAATAGCAGAAGTAAGTATATTTGGAATAATGTTAAATGTTATTGATTTGTGTACCAGTATAGCAACGCCGCCACCGTTCCTACTTTCACGATCTCTTCGGACACAGTGATAGTGTGAGTGAGAAAGTTTGATACTATTATTTAGCCAGGTTTCGGAAAGCAAACATATGTACGTGTGTTTTGTTCCTCACAAGAAAGTCAAATAGCTCAGTGGTTTTATTCCGGATAGTCCTACAGTTCCACATAATAATATTAAGAGTAGTGAGAGGCATTAATAACAATTTTTATATAGATATTTTATGGCTAACTGTGCGATAACATTAAATTGATCTTCTTTAGATTTACATGATTTTAAATTTGAAACAATATCTATGGTTAGTTGTGTGATCTCCTTCTCAGAGAATAGGTTTTTCGGCTGCTCTTCGAGACTCGAACGGCATTGCCAGTCAGAAGTTGCTGGTCGATTTGTTCTCTCAATATGTTGTGAGTGATTTCGGAGAGGTAATGATGGGAATGCAGAAGCATTATACACATGAGGCTGAGGCTGATGCTGAGTTCGATTCTGCTGAGGAGTAGTTTGTTCATTTTTAGAGTTGATTCTATGTCTTATTTGTAAGTACGCTTCACGATTTGGACATGAAATGTCAGTCGATTTGTGGTCGCCACTACAATTTGCGCAGCGAATTTTGTCAACAGATTTACACTCAGATGACTTATGTTTTCCAGCGCATGTTGAGCAGTTAGGCCTCACATTACAATTCCTCTCCCCATGTCCGAACATTTGACAGTTTCGGCACTGTACAGGTTTGTTTTTGAGTTTTTTTTTAAACTCCCACCTTACTATTGTGCGAAAGAGTGATTTTACATTTGCGCGGAGCTCATGAAGTTTAACAGAGCCATTCTCGAAGCTGATTATATAGATAGTGTCAGTATAGTTGTTGTACTGTTTAGTCACGACTTTGACTTCTTTGCATTTGTAACCGAGCATAATGAGTTCTTTTTTAACCTCATCACCTGACTTGCTGTCGAGACCGTGGAGCACAAGTTTAAAAGGGCGATCGTGTTTTTGGTCGTGGTAGAAGAACTGACAATTATTTTCTTTAAGAATTGATTCAATCAATTTGAACGTTTCAATTGTTTCACAAAGTATTTTCATTCCAAGTGAAATCTTTTTTATAAAGAATTTTTTTACTTTTTTATCATCGAGCAATTTAAGCACAGAAGCACTATTATGTGTAAGCACTTTGATTGGAGAAATCAACAACTTTTTGTCTTTCGAACTTTTAACTGGATCGGCGATGTCCATATCGTCCTCCTCATCAGAAAGCATCTGAAGAGGGGCCCAAAAATTATGAGTAGCAGTTTTTCTAGTCTTTGATGAAGACATTTTGTCTTCATCACTACTTTCAATACGACGCTTTGGAATTTTAATTTGTTGTTGCTGCACGTAATTATTAATTTAAGCACGACGGAGAGCGGCGGTACACAACCAGTGCAGGCGACGATCAGCCGAAGAGTGAATAAAATAAAATAAAATAAAATAAAATAAAATAAAATAAAATAAAATAAAATAAAATAAAATTAAATAAAATAAAATCAAATCAAATCAAATCAAATAAAGTGAAATAAAATAAAATCAAATCAAATCAAATCAAGTCAAATCAAATGAAATGAAATGCAATGAAATAAAATAAAATAAAATAAAAAAATAAAATAAAATAAACTAAAATTAATAAAAAAAATAAAATAAACTAAACTAAAATAAAATGAAATGAAATAAAATAAAATAAAATAAAAAACAAAATAAAGAAAAATAAAATAAAATAAAATAAAATAAAATAAAATAAATTAAAATAAAATAAAACAAAACAAAATAAAATAAAATAAATTAAAATAAAATAAAATAAAATAAAATAAAATAAAACAAAACAAAACAAAATAAAATAAAATAAAATAAAATAAAATAAAATAAAATAAAATAAAATAAAATAAAATAAAATAAAATGAAATGAAATGAAATGAAATGAAATAAAATAAAATAAATTCAAATCAAATCAAATAAAATAAAATAATTTAAAATAAATAAAAATAAAATAAAATAAAATAAAACAAAAGAAAAGAAAATAAAATAAAAAAATAAAAAAATAAAATAAAATAAGATAAAATAAAATAAAAAAAAATAAATTGAAATAAAATAAAATAAAAAGAATTTGAGTTGAGAATGGCTGGTTTAATGATGTAACATTACACAAAGATGGCTATAACAAAAGCTATATGGCCCAACTCTGGCATTCGTGTATTCAAAATTCACTCAAAGACTGTTGAGAAGGGAATGGCGATCATGCCATTAATCATTAATCAATATTTTTTTCTTGTTTCTTTGTCAATGCAATTGAACTAGATCGTAGCATTAGTTTTTAATAGAAGATGATATTTTGGTATGAATACTTGTCGTCCTAACTTCAATATAATTACATGCACATTTTTACACTACGGCGCAAATATTTCGTGCAAATTCATTTAATTTGAAATGTTTGCAAATTCTCCACAACACCCATTTTTTTATGTAGTTACATTTCTTTGAACTTCTGCTGTCTTAATTTTGACAGACAGTGCGCACACAAAAGCCAAAATTCGGCGTAGATAATCGAAAAGTGAAATAAATTCAAGTGCCTTTATGAATGTGTACACAAGCATTAAGGCCAACAAATGAAGAGGAAGTGAGATAGAGAGTAAAGAGAGTGGCGCAATGTAAGTGAAAAATTGATGGAAGCTATGCAAGCGACAGCAACAGCGACGATTTATGACCTTTTAACGAGCTACAATAATGGGCCACACAATGACAACAACAACAACAACAAAAAGGAATATCAATGGCAACAAACCACAAATTATATAACAGCTGATGATATGAGCATCAACGTCAGGAACCGCAGCAACAGCAATGACAACAACAATCAGTAAGGAGAAAATTTAGTGCGGTCAAAGCTGAGCAAACAATATTTCATACGCTTTATTATTTGCGATTGACAAGTAAGAGAGACGGGCATAAAGTATATATATGTATATATATATTGCGTCATTGTGATGTAAAATATCCTATTTAAATATTTTGTGTGCTGCTACTCGGCGCTGCTGTAATTTTCTCTAATTGAAGTTTGCTTCTTCTGCGTCATTCATGCACTTGTTTAACTTTCTTCTAATTTAATATATTATAATTTGTTCATAAAATATTCCATGGTTTGTTGCAAAATTATCAGATTTAGAATGCCAACTGATCTGACGAAATAATTCCGGTCAGTAAATTTTTTTTCGTTTCTCAAATAGTATCATCAGGTGGCACTACTTGGTTGGTAGAAAAGCCTATAAAATGTTGAAACTTGGCAACAGGAATAAGCCGAAGTTGTGGATGTTACCGGTCCGACTTGATTTTAGGAGAAACAATAATAGTTCAGCGTAGGCTGAAACTAGTTTATACGAGTACTATCGCGTATAGTTTGGCCTACACTGAACTACTAAGTTTGTCCTAAAATCGAGTTTGGCCGGCAACATAGAGATTGAATCTTCAAGGAAACCATTTTCAATTTTGTATCTTCGATTTATGCTCTCAAGAGAGGAACAGATGAAATGGTTATGAACGAATTAAATATTGAGGAATTATTGCAACCATGTATTATGCAACCAAAAATTTATGAGTATTTTAAAGCACTTTAATCGCAGGGTACCAAGGTACTTTTGTGTTGGATGCAAGTCACCTCTTCTTCTTCTCCTTCTTCTTTATGTATTCTCATCTTTCATCTCTAATTTTCCTACTATTTTTGTCTTCTACTGTTAGTTGTAAGGTTAAATATATTACTATTGTTATTAGATTTAAGTTTTGCTTTCATTCATGTGAAATTTATTAATGATTGATGTGCATTTAAAAGACTTAGTTCTTATACTGTACAAATGTTTTTTCTAAATAAAATAAATGTATTTAGTACATTTTGCACGCTACTTTTGGTTTTACAGACATTGTTTTCCTTTGTTTGGCTGATCTTTGGCCAGATAGGTGATTAGGCTGTCTTACTTACTTGACTGGTCATAACAACCCGTTACGGAGTTGCGGCCCACCAATTAGTTTATCGCCTGCCTTTACAAATGGGACTAGTAATCTGTTATTAGCCTGTAAGTTACTTAAATGTACATTAGACTTCGTAAATAAATAAATAAATGGTTTCTCAGTTTTTGGTGTATTTGATGCATTTAGTTGATCACTCAGCGCCAACCGCTAATGGTTGGAGAACTCGCTTACTGATGGTTGATGCTCAAGATACACGATTTTCTGCATCGACTTGCTGGCATTGCTGGTAGCGCTACTTATGTATGCAACTAAATATTGATCTTACTTTGAATTGAGTGATATCATCTTGATAGCATCTTGTGAGGGTGTGAAGTAATCTGGCAACTGGTTTTTAATGGATTAGTAATCAATTAGAAAGAGGGAACAAATTGGAAATTTAAATAGGTAAAAGACCACTGAGATTACTGAGTTTACGTCTCTACTATTTGGTTTTTTTTATTTACTTATTTACTATAGCAATCCGCCACCGCGTTGTGACCTACCGAAACTTGCTCTCCCCAAACGTCTCTGATTGGTGACACCAATCACTTTCTTCAGTAGGTCACACCAAATGATGATTGGGCGTTCTCAACTTGATCCTTCCACCGCAGACATGGTCTCCTTCTTCGTTCTGGACCTACAACCACCGCGACGAACACCTTTTTCGCTTGAGCTTCATTGTCAATACGGGAGACATAGTCCAATCAGCGTAACCGCTGGATGTGTCTTCTTTATTCAGTCTTCACTACTTGGCTCCTCTCTACGTGGCTCCCACATCGAATTATTGTGAGCAACAATGGCGCACACAAGAATTCATTTTGGGGGGTTTTGCGTACATTTTTTTGAGCCGAATACCATTCGAAACCATATTTTGTGCCAGCAATGTTTGTATTTGGGGGGGTTGAACCCCCAAAACCCCTGCTTAAATCTGACATTTATTTTGTCAAAGAGTTCTCTGATACCTTTACTCAACCCCTTAAATTGCTTTCTAATTCATTGAAGTGCAGCCCACACTTTCGATCACTTTTTTGTTAGTTACTACAGAAATTGTCATCTTAGATGTGCTGCCGCCAGTAAAGCAAAGATTTCTTAGAATATTTTTTTTTTATTTTGTTTGAAACCCCACCAAATATGAATATTGTATTTTATACAGAGTTAATTTTTTTGAGCATTATTACATAAATGACAAATAATTTTTCGAATTTCTCACTTTTTGTCATACAAAACAAGAGGCCGTCTATCTGGTTTACTTGTATAATTTTACAATGGTATGATCTAGATGACCGAAGTTTGAATTGTCAATGTCGAAAAGGTTGTTTCCGCTCATTAAGTTGTTTCCTTTTATCGGGTTTAATATTTTTTAATTTGTTATCTCGTCCTTAAGAGAAAAATTTTCCAAAACTAAATCAAAGAACTAAGTAAATATGCGTCTTATCTGTTTGGTAATATTGCTACGAAAATTCAATTCGATTGGCCAATGCAGACGTATTTCGTTTCACTGGATTGTGCTCAAAATTAAAAACTTTGAAATTTTAAGCGCAATTCAGCACTGGTAACTTAACTCACTTAATTAAAACTTCACTGTTTTGCAGTTGTCACTTATTTCACATTATTTTATTTATTTATTTATTAATTTTTTATTTATTTATTTTATTATTTATTTATTTATTTACTTATTTATTTATTTGTTATTAATGTATTTTATTTATTTTTTAGTTTTTTATTTATTTATTTAATTTAGCCAATGAATACAAAAAAAAGAAATCCATGTAGGTTAAGTTGAAAACAATTCAAATGTACCTACGTAAGAATTGGAGAAAACATAAGCTATGCTACTATGAATCGATTTTTTGAAATTGAAAAAGCAATCTCGACAAATTTGGAGATTCTATCGAAGGCTCGGAAGATAGGTGCATTTAGAGCATACAGAGCTCTAAAAAGACCAACATACAAGAACTCTGAGCAACGACGAGATCTGGCTGGAATATTAAGGAAAATCCTCTCAAGGAGTACGGGACGGAATACGTCAAAGACGAAAGACAGGATTGCTCTCCTACTTTGCAAAGATTTTAGGCTGGACATTGAATCTGTAAAACGTAAACGTACCCGAAGGAACTTTATACCTGCCTGACCGGAGCGCGACTCGTTCTCAAACATTCCAGCATTGCACAGTGATTCGACTCCATACAACCGCGGGACAAAATTAGAAGGAGTGGTCCGTTCTTCATAACATTTAGTAAACTAGTTAATCATAGTCTGCTGAATTGAAATCTCCATTTGGTTTTTCTTAAACTGTTGTAGTTTGGCAATGCCTGAGGCTTAATTTTGCAAATTTCGTCATTTTTGGAAAGCTATAGCACCAAATGTGTTGGCTAGATTTTTCAGATTTTACACTTAATCGGTAAAATCAACATTGATTATTCCAAAGAGTAACAGAAATTGTACCGGGACCCTCTGGTTTTCAATAAAAACGATAATAATAGATGTATGTTTTGCATTTTTGCAGATTTTATCAGTTTTCGTGCTAATTGCATACTTTTAGGCATAAATAAAATAAATTTTGTCGAAAAATACGTGTTTAGACCACTTTTCAAATTGAATTATTTTCTGAGATCGGAAGATATCGGAGGATATAATTACATTATCCGACAAAGACAGAATGCTTCTTAAAATAAAAAAAAATCCAGGAACATACTTTCACATACTTTTTAGAAATTTTCCTCTAAGTTTTGCCAATTTTCAGATTTTTAACTTAGAAAAATATTTTGAATTAAAAGTGAAGTAAAAGCCTACGCTTCGCAAATTTTGGGAAAACATTAAAAACGAAAATGGCCACATCATTTCTTTTTCTATATTAAAAGTTTAAGCAACTTCGTGCCAACCATGTATTTTTACAATTTTTTTTTACTCAATAGACTAAAAAACAGAAAATATGAGTTTAAATTTTTTTGTGAAAAAAGTTTCAACTTTGAGCAGCTTTTGCGCAGACTCTAATTAATTTTTTGCACAGATTTTTTGGGGTTTTCTTAGTTGGAGTTTTTTCTTTCAAATGACATCAAAATCGTTAAATTCTGAGACTATAAATTTTTTGAATTTTGTCTATGGAACGAATCACTGTGCATTGCCTCGAACCGTCTTCGCAGAAACTACCATACCCCCTAAAAGTAGACAATACTGTTGCGTGACATGCTCGTCCAATTGTTGTTGCTGTGCTAAAGCGAGATGCTGTGTTAAAGCGAGACGCAGCACGAAATGCAATATGGTCCCAACATGAACAGATTACAACATTTATAAATTGCCTTCTTAGTTTACAAACAAATTTTCAATTAAATTGTTAATGTTTTTTGTTGGATAAAAATCTCAACATGCTCATCCCAAATCAGCAATTGGATATTTTGAAACACTTCTTGCAAAATTTTTAAATCCCAAAAGTCTGCAGAATGTGTAAAACAATCTTATTGTATCATAATGAGCCTTAATTGGTCGAAGTACATTCTCGTCTAAGTGTTTCCCTCTCGTTGTCGTATCTAAGTACCTAAAACAAACGTTGGGTACGCAAATTTACAATATTCAAATTACGAAATCCACTGCAGACCGGCAAGTGATAATTTTATATCATTGCCTCAGTGTTCGATTGTCGTGCGTGTTCGTTCAAATGCCAAGACACAAACGACATTCGCTTTCTATGGCAACCCATTCTTGTACTCTTTATGTGGCTGTGTGTGTTGTGCAAAAAAAGTGGGTGATATGTTGGGTTTTTGTACAGAAGGCAGTAAAAGCACTAGAAAAGCTTTGAGTATGGCTGCGGTTTCAACGATAAGAACAAGCAGCCAACATCAATTTAAATGGTTATGATTATGTGCAGCTCTGTCTATATGTGTGTGTGTGTGTGTGTGGGTGTTTTTGAGTGTCTAGTTTTATGAGTAATTTTTATGCTTGAAGTAAGAAACGTGCAGACAGTAAAAGAAATCAAAATGCAAATGCAGAGAAAATGCAGTGAAGTTATGGCTGCAAGACTTTCAGGCACTCGATATGACTTTTAAATGCATTCTTGGCTTGACAGCGTTTACATTAAATGCATTAAATGGCTTTCAGTGTTTATTATTTTTAATAATTTACCTTGTAAAGGCATTTTAAAACCATGCCAGATAGCGAGACTTGTTGCCATTAAATCGTGTTACGTATACGCCATGTGGGCTGATTAAAGAAATAATAGAAAAAGAAATAAAATAAAATAAATAAAATTTTTTAAGGGTTACCATTAGGTTACAGTAACAACAATTATACCTACATTATGTTGCAAATACAACATTGTAGATCGACAATGTGTGGCGCTGAGCGCTGAGTGTTATGCAAATTAAAACTAATTCAATGCTGAAATTGCATTTGGTGCGCAGCAAACCGAGCGAACTGGCAGCGCGGTTGCACAATGTGCGCGTGAAATTTGTAGCTTGGCAACCGCAATTGGCAGCGTTACAATGTGCAATCCATACAAATGCGCACACTCACACACCTACATGCACACACACTCGCACTGACTTCGATACTTGTAATGAGCGGCAAAACAGAGCACTTCGAAAGAAAGAAACAAAGAAGGCAGCCAGAAGATGTGCGACGGCGGCAGCATGGAATGCAATTGCCACATTTACGCGCACGTACGCAACACAACGAAAAGCAGAAACACCAGCACACACACACTCTCGCACGTACACTTGCCGCCATGCACAATTAAATGCTGCTGCTGCATGTTTGCGAACGTAAATGCCAAACGCCACATGCCCCGGTCGCCTCAGCTAATGCCGACGAAACAAAGGTCGCTGCATATCGAAAGTGTCTGTGTGAGTGGGAGTGCAAGTGCGAGTATGAGTGTGTTTGTGTTCGTATTTGCATAGCACAAAAACAGCCAACAATTGCGAAATGAGTTGGAATTGAAATAATTAAAATGTTGGCGCGTGTTAAGCTTGCAAGCAAAAAGCGTTGCAAATGACTCGACATCGTTTGGCAATGTCGTGTTGCGTTTATTCAGCAGCGATGAGCATGCGGAAGAAATTAATTATGCGCACAAGAAGAAGCACAGAAGCAGCGGGAAGTTTGTGGAAGTATTGAGAACCAAATGACTTAACTTAGGCTGCGAAATGTGTTGTTTCTAAAGACAACTAAAGACGCTGCAAGTGGTGAAAGAAACTTCAAGTCAATGTTCAAAATATTTAAATAGAATAATAACAAAATTTTCGCTTGAATTCTAATAAAACAAGTAAATTGTGGGTATGCAGCGAGATAGATTTTTATTATCTGGTACTGAATATTTTTTGGGATTTTCAACTGCTTATCATGTTTCGTTTACATTTCATATGGTTTGTTTTTTTTAAAATGTTTATTTTTGTGTATTTTATTAGAAAGATTTTTAGCTTAAACATGACTTAAAGGTCATAAAAACAATTAGACTTATAGTAAAAAAATATCGAAAGGTTCAATTAACGTGTTTCTCTTGAAATCATGTTTTTAAAAGTAGCTGGACAGATTACTTCAACACCGTTGCACGAATCGATTTAAATTTTTGACAGCACCTTTATAGTTATTTTCTCTAAGCAAATCGGTTTTTTTATGTAAATAATTTTTTTTTATTTATTTTTATTTATTTTCTCTTTATAGTTATTTTCTCTAAGCAAATTGGTTTTTTTATGTAAATAATTTTTTTTATTTGACACGATTACGGTGCATATTTCTTCAATAAAACACATGAAGGCAAAACTTGCCGCAAAGAGAGTTTTTCATTCGCAAAAGATGAAATATTCAAAGCGGTAAGAAGCATAATGAAGTAAAATGAAGTAAAGAGTCATGGCGACACACTTAAATAAAAACTTAAACAATTTACCGTTTTTTATAAATTGCCTTCAAAAGTTTGTCTGTTTGGTTTTCTTGTTCCATGTCTACTTTATCACAAATCTCTTCCCCCTTTTGGAAGTTACAAAAAAGGCAATTCCAAAGATTGAGTTTGAGTACAAATAATGACCGCAAAAGTTTTCCCATAACTCAATATTTGTTTTAAATTAACCTTTTTGTTATTTATTATTTACTCCTTAATAATTCATTATTTTACAAAATGGGATTTAAAAGTTTCCGACCTAATAAACACTTTATTCTTCAAATTTATATTTATTTTTCTACATAGTCTCCTCCATCTTTATCCATTCGTTTAAAATATGTGTTATAATACATGTTGAAAAAATATTGGATACATATTTTAAATGAACGTATATATTTTAAATTGCGCTAAACGGAGTTAGAAATGTGCAGTCATTGATCAACCATTCGTTGGAAAGGACGAAAACCAACGGAACGGAAAGCTTTCTCGTGTCTAAATCTTGATTCAATAAGTGACAAACATGTTCTTTGGACATCTTCGAGTCGTTGCTATCTCTATCACTTTGATTTGATGGTTGTCCAGCACCATTTGATGTCACAGTTATGTGTCAATATTATCATCAGTGGTTGCAGTTTTTGGACATCCCGAACGTGCATCATCGTCTAAGCTGGTACGGCCACAATTAGATTTAGCTGCCCCAAAGTTCATGGTAGTAAATCCAGTTCGTCTTTAGCCTTTCAATGACTCTATACTCGATTTTAGCTATTTTCATAAAAACACACTGACTAACTCGCATCAAAGTGAAACAACCACTGCGCATTCAAAATGGCTGAAATTTGGGTGAGTACCTTTCAAAAGAGGCGCAAACGGAATCCTTACCAATTTTTTACCACTGCTGCCATCTTCATGTTGGGGTCGGAAACTTTTCAGACCACCCTTGTAATTTAATAAATTATTACAATCTATAGGTACACATTTAAAACTTAAATTCAAATAAAATTCAAATTTTCAATATTTATTTAATTTTTGTCTTCATTTTGGATCAATTTTCTTGTTGGTTCAAACGGATGCATTGGAATCTGTAAGTCGTGATTGAGTTACTAAATTGAATATTATTTCGTTTAAATTTAAACTTGATTTATAATTTTTTTCTTACCTCTATTTAAAATTAACTAATTTTATAATCCTTAGTATTCAGTATCTGTTTTTGCTTCCTTTGATAAGCATTAAACATAAACATTATTAGGTATAAAGCATACTTCATGTTTGAATCGAGAGAGATCTTTATTTTTGTTATTACAAATAAATTGATTCCACTTTTCATGTTCAGCATCTCAATTGTACTGATTGAATAAAGTTTTTGTACAAAAGAAAAAAAAACAATAATACGATTATGTAAGTAAAAATACTCAACAACTTAAATGAAATTGCTGCGGTCAGCATAATTCATGTACAAATATTTGTAACAATCTCCATCTAACTGGCAATTTATCGTTGTTGCTTTGCTTAGCCATTCTTTTTTTTATTGAGTTTAGCAACAGCAACACCAATAAATGGCATAGCAATAAATATTCGCAACAACTCGCACATACCTTAAGCGGGATTTGATCCTCGCTTGAGCCTTGATTTACATCCATAAGCTGCTTATTTGTTTATATTTGTTACTTGTTCGTTCTTTTTATGGTCATGAAAGAATTTTCGTACACCTACAGCAAAAAGAGCAACGCAAAAATGTTTTTCTTCAAGTGGACTCACGCAAAACTCGGCCAAACAATTACAAACTTCGCACTAGAAACACGTCTTCTGAAAGGTCTTAGCGGTGCGACGAAGTCAAAGGACGCTTGCTTGTGCAACGCTAAGTACGGCAAAGTCTGATAAAGTTGTCATTGTTGTGGGAATTTATTGAGCTACATAGGTCCTGCTTGCGTAGTAACGTGGCGCTTCAATTCACCCAAATACAACACAAACATTTAAGTGATGCGATGAAACTTAAGATTGCCTAGAATATTGTATCAAAACAACAAAAGTGAATTTAATCCAACTTGTTTATTTACATTGTTATCTTGTTTTGTACTTTTTTTATCCAAAATTAATTTTCTTTGTAATACAATTTATTAAACTCTGGAAGAAACCCTTTAAGTGAGCCTTCGGTGTTATAATAAAAAAAGTAAATTTAAATAGTTAAATTTTTTATTATCAAATTCATTGTAATTCATTGTAATTTATTTTATTTTATTTTATTTTATTTGATTTTACTTTATTTTATTTTAATTTATTTTATTTTATTTTATTTTATTTTATTTTATTTTATTTTATTTTATTTTATTTTATTTTATTTTATTTTATTTTATTTTATTTTATTTTATTACATTTTATTCCATTTAATTGATTTTATTTTATTTTATTTTATTTTATTTTATTTTATTTTATTTTATTTTATTTTATTTGATTTGACTTGATTTGATTTGATTTGATTTGATTTGATTTGATTTGATTTGATTTGATTTGATTTGATTTGATTTGATTTTATTTTATTTTATTTTATTTTATTTTATTTTATTTTATTTTATTTTATTTTATTTTATTTTATTTTATTTTTTTCATTTTATTTGATACATTTAATTTTATCTTATTTTATACTTTTTTAAAATGCAATTTAAATCTCACTCATTCAATATTAATAATCTCCATAAAAGTATGTGATTAAAAAATCGTAACCGCAGTTGCGTTCTAATTTATGTGACGCCATTAAGTTCGACCAAACGTTGCAAATTGTTTTCCATATTTTTGTATTTGTATTTTTTATCAACGTTAAGGTGTGTACAAGGCAAATGTCCTTTAGCCATGCTAAAGCCAACACACCAAATGAGTCCTTTGTGGGCGATTCTACACGCAATGGCAACAAGTCGCCAACAAATTGCCATGAAAGTGTGTAGGCACTGAAGTGAAATGGCTGACAAATTGTGGCCATTACTTTGGAGAGGTGTAATGTTGCTCGAATGATGCGATAACGAAACATATTAATTTTAATTTTTTATAATACTTTCATGGATTGTCGTAACATTTCGTTTTGTTGTAAAATAAAATAGTTTTTATATGAGATACTTAATATTAAAGTTGATGTCGTTGATAATGGAAACCAACAACACTTGAAAACCGGTGAGTTGGAACTAATCTAAATTTAGACATACTACAAGCTTCACGTTCCATGTGGAAAAAGATTTAGAGTAAAATTGTAATGGAATGTCTACTGTTTTGCACATTTTTCCCCCAGAGCTTCATTGCCCAAAGGGATAACATGTTTCAGCCATTCTCTACCGCATCGATACTTTACCCAATACCCAGCGGGATCACTCAAAGGCCAAAGGTTCATTAAATCAAGTCTCCGAACTTATAAAATATACCCCTTATGAATTTTGTTATCGGGACGATTGCGAATCAAAGTTGACAAGTCCCTTCAGCAGTGAACGTTCATCACCAAGAAACGGATAACATTTGGCATTCTTTATCCTTTCAACTCTTCTAGTTATCCTGATGAGGTCAAGTAAAGACCTCACCTTGACACCCTGTAGGAAAAAAATAAAGCGTTCCTATTAAAAACCTTTGTTCAAAGAAAAACTTTTTCGGATCTTTAATTAATTTATTTTGTATTTCTTTTTTTTTATATTTATCGCTAGCTTAGGGTTATTTAGTTCGAGTTATTATTATTCCATTTAAAGATTAAAAATTTTTTTTATTCCTGACCGAATGGCAAATTTTCTCATTTTTCATGCAATCACCTTTTTCTCTTTCTCCCCCAAAAAAATAAGAAAGAAAAGAAAGAAACCACATTCAACTAGATTGCATGCAACGGCAATGCGAAACATCTTCTTTTAACTGCAAAATGTGGCAGCAAACAACAACAACACTTTAAAAGCAAACGCGGCAAAATGGTTGCGGATTCGGTGAAATATGATGCACCGAGTGTCGAGCGCCAAATGGCGTGAAACATTGCACCGCAATGCATAACAAATGGAACTTTGGGGAATTTTTCGAAGCCTGCTGCTACATTGGCGGTTTCTGCGATAGGAGACGCACAGCGAGTACAATGCATTTTTTGGGAAGGGGGTGGCGCGGTTAGTATGAAAAACGATGCGCCTCAGCACTCGACGTCAACAATTCACATCAATGTTGGGTTTTTGTCCAAAAAATGCTGATAAAATGCGACCCGAAAGAGTCCTGAAAGTACTGAAAAATATTGTAACAATTCGAAAAAGGCGCAAGTGCACAGGCGAAAACCTTTCAAAAATTGCAAAAAAGCATGGAAATTTTAAAGCTTTTTTAAGGGGTTTTTACGTTTTTTTGTATTATACACAGTACTTAACAGCAGAGTGACTGCTGTCGGGATTGAAAATTACAATAGATAGCATTTAAAAAAAATATAAAAAATTTAATATTAATATAATAAATAATATTTTACGAATCATTAAACAAAAATTAATAATACAAAAGGAAAAAATATTAACAATTAAAGTATTCAAGTCAAACATTTTTCTGTTTTATATTTTCTGTTTAAATGTTTTGTAATTTAAATACATATAAATGTTTGCCCTGACTGACTAATAGACTGATTCATCATCGCCCAGCCCAAACCGCCGAAGCTGCAAATATGAAATTTAAACTGTAGGTATTGTCAACTGTCTCAAGTGGCAACATGCGATTTTGCTCACTGACTTGTTGTGTAAATAATGTTGCTTCGTATTTAATTAATAACCACAAGTATTTGTTCTTGGAAATGTTTATAAGATTCTGAGCAGTAAAAATGCAAATTTCAATGAATCAATTTTAATTGCATGTCGCTCTCAGTGTTGCTCTTCTCACGTATTCACTGATTTATCTACTCCAATTTATTGAGAACACTTTCAGATTGATTGATTTGCATAGCCAACGCACGTCGCTTGTGAAATTTCACTGTTAACAATTTAATTAAGTAGCATCGCTTGACAATCTAATTTCCGATGGCATCGTGACTTTCCGAGTCGCTGTTGATGTCACTCATCAATGAAAATTGCATTAACCCAAATGTGTTTGTTTACCTTCGAATTTCGTAAAAACATTGTTTGAACGATTTAATATGAAGTAAAATTGAAGAAAACAAATTGTTTTAGGAATAAGGAAGTTTTAGGAATTAGGTAGTAAAAATTGTTTAGAAAAAAAATTAAACATTTTTAGCACACAACATTTACGTTGGTTCTAAATGAGTTCATGGAAAATTTACAACAAAAAAAGTTTTTGTTTGAAATGTAAAAAAAAAAATTTCTTCTATAAAAATATTCTTAATCAATTTTCAAAATTATTTTTAAATATCTGTTCGGGAAAACGTAAACAAAATCAAATCATTCTATGCAAGTGTTCAGGATTTTGTTTTAAATAAAATTCAAAATTCAAGTAAGTAAAAGACAATCTTCTGAGAAGCTACGAAGTAATATTTCGAGTTTTCTTAAACCTCAATGCGATGCCATTTACTCCGCCCTAGTCCTCCCAATTTGGTTATTCATGCATTCTTTTTATCAAACCTCATTAACTCGGTAGTGCCTAGCGTGATCATATGGTCACATAAAATATGCACTCAAAAAATATCATTCTTTAACTTTAAAAGTTCATCTTAAGTTCTAAGCATTCATCAACTAAAAAGTTAATATAAAAAAATACTCTTTAATGGCAACCCTGCTTAAAAGTATACGAATAAAATGTCCTAAAGACAAAAAGACGAATATGGCTTATAATGGGTTAAAAGTTAAGTTTAGGCTCGTAATGGGTTAAAAGTTCATATTAAGTTGTAAACATTCATCAACTAAAAACTTGAAAATATTCATTTCAAGTTTACTACGTAAAATACGCTTTTCTGGCAACCCTGTTTAAAATATACGAATTTAATTTTCTAAGGAACAAGAGGACAAATATGGCTTATAATGGGTTAAAAGTTCATTTTAAGTTGCAAACATTCATTCACTAAAAAATTAATATCAAAATATGTTTTCAAGTTTACTTCGTAAAATATGCTTTAATGGTAAGCCTGCTTAACTCTGCGTTAGTCGAGTGAAAATTGTAACCTATACGATGACATTTGTCATCCACTTGACTAACGAAGGGTTAAAAGTGTACACCAAATAAGAACAACAAATATTAATATGGCTCATAATGGGTTAAAAGTTCATTTTAAGTTGTAAATATTCATCAACTAAGAAATTATTAACATAATTTTTTTTTTAAATTTTCTTCAAGTGAATTTTTCTAAGGACTTTAAATTAAAGTGGTTAAGTTCATACATCAACTAAAAAATTCATATAAAAATATTTTCTCAAGTTTCATACAAAATTTCATACCGATTTCTTAACGCATTCAAAAGTGTCTATTTCGCTCACTGTGAACCTTTCAAAAGTTTTTAATTGGTATAATTTTATTTCACGGCAGCCGCCGTGGCTCAGTTGGTTAGTGCGTTGGACCGCGAGTCGAAGGCAGCAACCTCAGGTTCAAATACTGCCTGTAACACCTAAAAAACAAGAAAACTCTTTTTCTCTTTCGGGGCTGTCCTCTCAGCTGGAAATGGCAAACCTCTGAGAGTAAAAATTGCTTATGAAAAAGCTCCCAACCTGCCGTTCGAAACCGGCATAAATCTGTAGGTCCCTTCCACCCGCGTACAAATTCACACGCACAACACGGGTGGTTGCGGGAAGCTAGGCCTTAGTCTCGCGTAAGCGGGCTGTCGTGCCAGTCAATTATTATTAAAAAAAAAAATTAATTATTATTATTTCATTTAAGTTTACCTTTGTAACTTTCTAATTTGATTACATTTTTGCAATCTAATTTTCAAATTTCTAAAATTTTGTTATCCTTCAAGTACAAACACACACTATGCGAGTCAATGGTTCTACAACCACTTGGCCTTGGGCGAAAAATTCCACTAAACAAGAAAATTTAATATTTACATAACGGAAAGTACGCTTTAGCACAAATGAAGCGCTGACTGTCGGCTTAGAGGGCAGCAATAGATGGCATATGGAGCGCGAAAGACGAGGTAGGAGCTGCCGTAAGGACGACTGTGCGCATCTAAGAAGCGCCTGAGGGGCGGGGCTTGTTACGACAACAGCTGCAGCGTTGGCAGGACAAGTGGCATTAGAGCAAATGGCGCGCACTGCTCACGCAAGAATATCCGTAGCGGTAATTAATTAGGACAGAGCTTGCAACATGCAATATTCGCCACAAGCGGCGCCCGAGTGCAGAATGCTGTTTCGGGTCGAAGCGAACGCTCAGCTCAAGTGCTCAAACTGCATTGAACAACAGCCGCAGCAGCTGTGTGGAAGGGGGTGGGGGTGGGTATAGAGGAGAGCGCTTAAAGTGCCAGACGGCTGCAATAAATAAATGCCGTTTTGGGTACTGGACGCAAAATTCTGCGCCGTCCCACTCAATTAGGAGCAGCCACTGCTCACAGTGGCTAATTGAATTCATCATACGAAAAGCGGGCGTGATGGTTGGGAAAGTTAAGTAATGCCTTAAAACTATTTTATTTATTATTTTACTAAAGAAAACATGTGACCAAGTGCAGTGTTGTGTAAGCTTTGATGTTACGTTTACTTTTAACGGTAACGGTGACGGGACAGCAACTCGAACGAGTACTCGTTTCGTCTAAACAGTAAGGCGAGTTGTTGATTGAGTCAGTGACCGAGTAGAGTGGCGAGAGAGTCACTAGAATCACATTTTGTTTACTAGGCCGAGTACTACTTTACCGTTATATTTTTCTCTTTTTCGCAGCGATTCGCGGAATCGCTCGTCACATGCGGAATCGCTCGTAACATGCGGAATGCGTCACACACCACTTTCCACTCGGTTTTAACTCGAGTTTAATTGCGCGAGTTGCTTAGTTCATTTTGTGCATTGTAAAACCGAACTGACTCGCCACATGTAAAAATACGTTTGAACAACTCGTCGCTTTTGCTCGCCATCCCAATTCTCTCGGCCTAGTACAATTTTGATGTCTCGCCACTCTACTCGTTACGTGTAATCAAGACTTTAGTGTACAAAAATATATAAGAAAGTGAAAGTAGTGTGCAAATCGATTAATAAAAATTATGTTGAATAAACAAAAATGAAAATAAAACGTCTGAATGCATTAGAAGTACAAATTAGTTTGGTACGTTTTGTATTTATTTTAAAACAAAATGAGTGAACAGATTAGTCAAAATCTGGTCCATTGCTGGTTACTACTTTTTTCCCAACTCTAAGGAAATTTTCAAATTCCACTTCGACTCGACCGTCTCCTCTTTGAGGCCTCCTAAGTTAGGAATTAATTTTTGACTTCTCCGAAAGAAGTGAACCAATGATTGTGCTGCATCCGTTGGAACAACCAGTAATCAGTAGAAGCAATTTCCGGACTCCAGAGAATACGGCGGGTGCAGTAAAATATCCCACTTGAGAGTTTCCAAATATTTTTTATAATATTTTTTGCGACATGAGGCCAAGCGTTGCCTTGATTTCAGTGCATACGGCAACCAGTTCACTTGCTTGTGAATCATTTCCATAGAATTCAATCGTATGGAGATTGTTTGTTTTATCACTTTCAATGATTCTCGTATTTGGATCTTCAACGAGTAATGCTTGCACTCCTTGATCTTCAAATTTTTTTGGCCGTCCAGAGCGAGGCTGAAATATCATTCTTAAAATATTGAAACCATTCTTTACGTGATTTGTCAGTTGGAGCATTGTCACCTTAAACTTCCACAAGCATTTGATGTACTATTTTCTTCCAATTAAAGCAGAAAACTAAAACCTCCCGCAAAATGCTGTTAATTTAACACAAACTTGGGCTTATTCAACACAGTAAAAAAAAAACAAAAAAAAAGAGTATTTTTAATAAACTCCAAGCAATATTTAATTAATGTTTTTGACTGATGTGCAACCTCTCTGGAACCATCGCAATTAGCTGTCACTATGAACCATTCAAAATAGCCAGCACCATCTTTTGAAAACGGAACGAACTAATTTGTACTCCAATACTTATTTTGAATGGGATTTAAGATGAACCTTAGACTTGTTTTAGTGTTGTATGGAGATTCTCATTTTATGAAGTTTTATGTCAAAATTTATGAGCCAAAAAATTGGAGGTCTAGAGTGATAGTAAATGGGTTTGCATCGATGTAAAACTTTACAAAAGTGCTAGCAAACTTGATAAATTACTTCACAGCTGCTCATAAGTCGCTACAAGAGGTTTAAAATCTATAACTGATCCTACTGAACATTTCTTTTAAATACACTTACCCCCTATCTCGAATTCTTAATGGGGCTCCCATACAAAATTATCGTTTTTATAAAATGAGCTCCAAATGCTCCCAGATAGCCCCTAGGTGAGTCAAATATAAGAACGAGCCCATTTATTTTCCCTTCCAAAGGTTTTTTCCAATCGTTATCTCGAACTTTTAAGTGGGCTACCATACAAAACTGTACATTTTCCATGAAATTAGCCCAACATTTGCCGATGTAGTAGTTAAGTGAATAAGGAAACATTGTATCTCGGATATTACTTAATTGATTTAAACAATTCTTACAACATTAGGAACCATTGTTAATTGCAAAAAATACAAAATTGGTTATAATTCCGAAGCCCACCACCAGATGACGAACACTTCTTTACAAAAGAGTCCAGGATCTTTTACAACTTTTCACAATCAATTTTTCTTACAAAATGTTGCTATCTTCGATGCACTCACATTCACACATATTAATTCTTTTTAAAAATAGTCAAAAAGGCATATAGCACAAACATTCTGCATGGGTCATTAAAGTGCCGAACACGCAATGTGTCGCCTCTGTAATGGTTGAATTACATTTTCGCTTTAGGCAACAATGCAGTTACGACAATTCGCCGTTTGAAAATTTTGGTTAAGATTTCCTTAAATGGTTTTCTTTTGCAATTTCGTCCAATGAAAACTTTTCGCGCTAAATGCAAAATTCCTCACTGGTATGTTTTGCCAAACTTCGATAGTAACTTTAAGTCGAAAACTTTGGTGCGGCTTTGGCTTCGTGCTGGCTTATAGGGAATCCAAGCAACTTTTTCGATTTATTTGTCGCTATTGTGGCAATATTAAAGTGGTTATTTCTTGTGCATCCCAACGAACAGTAACAAGGAGCTGTGTTGTTTACACCCCCTCCCCCCTCATAAACAAGCATTTAGCATACTAAATTTGCAATCGCAATCGGAAGTCACCACTTTGCTTTACCGAAGATTGGTGGGCGCCTCGAGCTCAGACCTCAAATTCAATTATTTTCGCAATCTTAACAATGGTTGCCCGAAAAGTTGCCGCCTGCAACTTGTGCGTGTTTTTAGTCAACCAACCAAATTACCCAGTTCCCGCATACCCGCAGTGTGTCTTCTAATTTGATTCTGGAAAATGCGTTACATAAAAAATGCCTTAAAGCATTTGCTACTTAGCGCACTTAACGTCAATAAGCAGCACAGTGTCACAGAGTAGGGACAAAAAACTAAAATAATAATTAAGAAAAAATAAAATAAAATAAAATGAAATAAACTAAAATGAAATAAAATACAATGAAATAAAATAAAATAAAATAAAATAAAATACAATGAAATAAACTAAAATGAAATAAACTAAAATGATATGTAATATGTAACCCTAAAGGAATTAAATAAATCGTAACAAATAAAATAAAATGAAATAAAATAAAATAAAATAAAATGAAATAAAATAAAATAAAATAAAATAAAATAAAATAAAATAAAATAAAATAAAATAAAATAAAATAAAATAAAATAAAATAACATAAAATAAAATAAAATGAAATAAAATAAAATAATACATCAATACAAATCTTAATGCTTTGTTGTTGGTGGAGAAATCAATTACGATTACAATTATAATCGAAATAGTGAAGTTAATGGGGTTTCGAAATATATTTAGATTTTTGCTTTGAAGAAACCCAAAACCCAACTCAACCTCACAACTTCGTTTATATGGCGCCCTCTGGTGGTGGATTTTTGCACTTTAATTAATTTTGTATTTTGAAAGAAACCATTCAAATCGGTTTAGTAGTTTCCGAGATACAATGTTTCATTGCTTACTTTACTACATTTACAAGTGGAAAGCAAATTTCATGAAAAATTCACCGATTTGTATGGAACCAGTTTGATATAGAGGGTAGGCATGTTTACAAAAAATATGCGGAAGGGTATGTCGTTCCAAAAGAGTTATTTATTCAGAATCACTCCGAAATATTTGCGTTATCGCTAAACTTATGGTTTACCCCGCCAAGTTTTGGAGGGGTTAAAACTGAATTTTTGCACCGTCTAGGAAAAGAATGTTCGGAAGAAATATTCAAAAGCATCAATCAGTGGAGGAGAGTCATAGATTTTAACCCACTAAGAGCAACTCCTAAGCAACTGTGGGGCAATTAGACGAATTTTCAAGCACATTGTTTTAGTACGTTTGTTTAGTATTTGTCGCCAAATATAGAAGTATTCTCTATTTCACGGGCGACAAAACCAAACAATTGGCATCACTGCTTCAAAACATACTTTTTTAATGACAGTTTTCTTACTTTTTCGTTGTGCTACTTTTCGTTGTGTGAATAACAATGACATTTTTTTTCTATTTAAGTTTACATTTACTAGTTTTTCAATTATTACACATTGGCATTTGTTTTAAATTGATTGCATAACGGTAAAATGGATATAGATGAATGCGAAATTTGTGTTTAGGAACTCAAAAATATGATTATGATGACGTTTCTGGCGCTTTCATTACAATCACGTAGGTGACAACACGGCGACGGTGGAAGTGGGTGAAATCTTGAAGTTGGGAGACCGTGTCGCTGTCGTCTTGAATGTGTTCGGGCCATTAATATGAAGTTTTTTTCAAATCCGAGTTTATATGAGGTGGTCGTAATTTTGCTCCGTAACTTCTTTACTCATACAATAACTGTATATGAAGTATCTAATTTTTTTGTATTTCTAATTTTTGAGTAACTACTCCTTCTAAATATTTTTGTCACTCGCTACTATGGAATCGCGCCACTGTGCGCCGTCGGCGTAACAGGCAGCTGCCAATGAAACTTTCTGCATAAATTTTCGCGCCGACAAACCGACACCATAACAATTAGGTAAGTGTCTAAAAATATGCAACGCAAAATCAACTGTGTAAAGTTACGCGCTACACGCCGAAAATAATTGAGCGTGAATTCGGCGCAACCTCGCTCGCTGCCAGCGGATTGGCGTACTCACCGAAAAGTTGATAATTTCACAAACCAGCGCGGAGGCGCTTATTAAAATTTTCCATCTGTTTGGGCGCGTATTCATGAGAGTTTGTGTGTGTGTGTGTGTGTGCGTGTATGTAATAATGTTTATGTATGTTGGATAAAAGAAATGTTGCATACTTTGGGGCGTTGGCGAATTTTAATAATGCCGCTTTTTGCAGCCGCCGTGGCTCAGTTGGTTAGTGCGTTGGACCGCGAGTCGAAGGCAGCAAACCGCAGGTTCAAATACTGCCCGTAATAACACCTAAAAAAAAATAACGGGAAAATTCGTTTTCTCTTTCGGTGGCTGTCCTCTCAGCTGGAAATGGCAAACCTCTGAGAGTAAAAATTGCTTATGAAAAAGCTCCCAACCTGCCGTTCGGAACCGGCATAAAACTGTAGGTCCCTCCAACCCGTGTACAAATTCACACGCACAACACGGGTAGTTGCGGGAAGCTAGGCCTTAGTCTCGCGTAAGCGGGCTGTCGTGCCAGTCAATTATTATTATTATTGCTTTTTGCATTGGTAATAATTAAATAGCTCTGTGCGCCATAGTGGCGCTGTTCGGTTAGACCTGTTGTTGCCTAAAAATATGCAAACAATATTTATCCGCAAATTGTAAATCCCAATTTATGTCCGCTGGCAACACGTGCGCCCAAGTTCGCTCGACAATATTGTGCTATGCCACCTGGCGCTGGTTGAGCGCGTGTACGCGTTTGCAGATTTTCATTAATCTTGCCTGTGTAATCCAAAACGTATGGTTTGGCATTAGCAAAACTCAATTGCAAAAATACCACACACTATACCTATTTATGATCGTCATACATATGAACACTTATGTCAGCTTTGCCAGCGCACATGTTGATAGCATTGGCAATAGTTTAGTTTTACGCAGAATTATGATGAACTGAAGGTGTGTGATGCATGCATTTAGGCACTTAATACTTTGCGTAGGTTTGAGTAAATGTTTACTGTATTTGTAGGAATTATTTCACTTGATTAAATTGATTGATTACCGTTTTAATTGTCACCATTAAAACTGTCACCAACTGCCAACAACTGTCACCTTAAAATACCTACAACTTTTGCTGGAAGGACATAAGAACTTTTACATTTATTTTCCTGAAAACCAAGCAGAGAAATATTGGGTTTGACGCTCATTTCAAAAAAAAAGAACAACAAATCGGTGTTTATTTTGTCACTCCACAGTGAACTTAATTAATCTCACTTCCATTTTTCATTAACACTAGAAAGGCCGCAAGTTTTCCATACCTACAAAGACTTCATATCGTATCATATTCGCTAGTATCTCGAAAACCACACATCGCATTTGGCTAATTTTTGAAAAATCAATTTTTTTAAATTATAAATTTTTCCACGATAAAAAAATAAAAGTCACCCAAGTAAAAGTGTATAAAAATACTAAAGAAAATATAGATATTTAAAAATGAAAACCCGTCAAAATTACTGCAATGATCATTCTAGTGTTAAACTTTCATTCATTATACTTTCATTACTGCCTTCGAGACGATTTAAAATTCATTTATTGTATCAATTAAATTTATTCACTTTAATTTTGTGCAATCTTAACTTTTAAATAAATTAAATGATATTTAATTTAAAATACTTTTAACACAAATTAAAAGATTTTTTTTATATTTAAACAACTAACTATACACAATTTGCTTTTTTTCTAATTGATACCATTTTACTCTGTTTCTGCACTAAGACAGATGGCATCTTTAGTGAACACCTCTTCATGTGTTATTGATTACAAGATGTCCAAATTTTTACACTCAACGAAAACCAATTGAAATGCCATGCAAGTGTGAGACTAAATGCAAATGTTTTGCAGATTTAAAATAATATATTAAGTCAAAATTTTCATTGTCGAAGAAGTAGTCACCCAGATGAATCTTTCTCTTTTTCGATAAAGCAGGAAAAGTGCATAGAAGATGAAATGCATTTTCTTGCTCATCCTCGTCCATACAGCTACGATAGAAGTCGTTTGAAAACAACCATAGTTTTGCTAAATTTTTAACAACCTAAACTTGTTCAATTTTTAAAGTATCTTTGAATGATTAAAACTTTCTCATACATTTTTCAACTAAGAAATGAATCACTTCTACTTTTCGCAAAACATATTATTATTGCCATTTTATTGCACTAAACAGACAATTAACCCTTTCGCTATTTTGTTGCCATATGGCAAAATGCTACTTTGTGGACGTCTGCATCCTCTATGGTTGCAAGAATAAATTTTTTTGTTGGTCCTTAGAATAGTTTGAAGTTTTAGGAAAAATACAAAATTAATAAACTGAATATTTAAGTTTAAAGAAGAGAAGTATACACGTTTTTTAATGGTATATCTTGACATAGTAAAAGATGAAGAAGCAGAAAAAATTAGTTACATTTTAAATTTGACGTTTTCTTTCAATTTAGATACCTTGTTTTAAAAAATTTTGACTGAAGTAAATGAAAAAATATTAAAATTTTCGTTATGCGTAGACATTTTTATGTTTAAGTTATTATTATAGCCACAACGATGTAGTTGCTCTCATATAAAAACACTCTAAATTACAGGGTCCGAGTATACAAATTACAAAATTTTCTAATGGAATTTTGCTAATACTTATAACCACATAGAAACCTAAAACGTAAAATTTTAAATTTTAAGTTTCCCCAGTAAAAAACTGTAGCGAAAGGGTTAAATAGATTAAGCCAACAATTTAATAGTCAGCAGCATTGCAAATCATTTTAAATGCATACTAAATGCAACATTTCAAAACCTCACACACGCATTTCGCCACTCGAACTGGGTGAGAAGTGTGGCTGTTAGCAGCACAATAGCCTTGCATACATGTGGGCGCAATCGTTTAATATTTGCATGCATTACATATGCATTCAATTTTTCATTCAAAACGTGGCTGCTTGATGCTGGACGTGGCCAGAGTCTCATATAATCGGTTTGATTTGCATTGGAATTGAATTCGTTCAGTTAAAACCGCAATTAGTTTTGCATAGAATTAATAACATGAAAATTGCATATGTGTTGGTGCTCAAAAATGCATTGAAACCGTTCAGAGAAAAGGCTAATAGCATTGCGGCAAAATGGCAGAAATAATTGTCTGAAAGCTACATGTATAATTTTTTATGGGTTGCTGTTATGCGGTACGGCATACAAATTTAATGCTTGAAGTATTTAAAATGCAATAAATTTCAACACCTACTCGAACGTGTTTGAATGTAAACTTTAATATTTTCGGAAAATGAAAATTAAATTTTTTTTTTTTTAGTTTTTTAATAAAATCTTAACTATTCCTATTATTTAATACTACCCACCAGACATTTTTTATTGCCGGCAATAAGAAAACGATTCGCTCCCAGCAACAAATTTATCGCCGGTAATATCGCCAGCGTATCGATTTCGTATCACCAGTCGCTCTAAAACGTCCGCCGAAAGCAACTTGCCTTGACGAGTCATTTTCTTATCGCCTTGACGAGTCATTTTCTTATCGACTTTACGAGTCGTTTTCTTATCGCCTTGACGAGTCCTTTTCTTATCGCATTGACGAGTCCTTTTCTTATCGCCTGGACGAGTCGTTTTCTTATCGCCTTGACGAGTCGTTTTCTTATCGCCTTGACGAGTCATTTTCATTAGCTTTTTAATTGCCTTAGGCGACTTGCTAAATTAAGTAATAAAAGTTTTGAACAAATGTATTTGTAATATTTTCATTTTATTTAAAAAGTAACAATAGGCAAAATTCAAAAGTGAAATTAGTTGTTCTCTTGTCATGGCGCTTCCTTTTTTTCCAGTAAAAGTTTGAGCTCACGTTTTTACTCGACTGTCCTCAGAATCCGGAGAGATTGCAGTGATTTTGTGGTATTGAAAGTGAGGACTTGGCTTCAAATTCCGCTTCAAACAACGTTTAATAGAGGCACACAACTTTCACCAAATTCAGCTGCCAGTAACAGTTCAGACTCAGACTATTCGTCGACGAATGAATAAACATTTTTAAAATACGATCAATATACAAATACAAAACATAGTTCAATTCGATATTTCAAAGTCCTGGAAAACCAAGGTTTATTGAATATAAGGTTACGACATCCGAGACAGATAATTTGACAGCGGCACTCATGACGTCACTGAAATTATGCCAATATGTCAAATTTTTTGTAGGAACAGTGGGACGAACAGCAAACTAAACTACAAAAAAATTAAAATTCGTGAAATTGTTTTTTTATATTTATTATATTTTAATATGAGGTTCAAAAAATTTCTTGCACTATTACAATGATGGCGCGCGCACTCTTCGCTGGTATGGTGACCACTGGCCAGTGCTTCATCCTTCACGTCTTCTCCCTCCTCCTTCGCTCCTCTAACCGTTGTTGTTTGTGTTGCTGCTGCCACTGTACACGCGTTATTGTGTTAGTGGTGGTTGGCGCATTAGGTTGCATCTGCACGGAGTTTGTGCATAACCTCGGCTTTGTCGCTGTGCATAACCTCGCTGACCCTCAAAGCTGGGCCATGCAAAGACATCTACCGCGTCCTCGAGGGTGTTACGGCTGCAAAGTTCGGAGATCCGACTCGTATTCAAAGCGATGGAGAAAGGCTTTGAAGCAGCCGTGTCCGCTGATCACTTCTATAAGGATGAAGTCAACCTTGCCTCGTTTCATGCTGAGCCACACCATAAGGATAGGGATTAGCCGGTCGGTGCATCTGCCGTTACCTGCGTTGTCCCATCGCGTTTGCCACTTTGAGTTGCTATTATCCCTCAATGCATTTTTAAACTCTGCGGTTGGCTTGGTGCACGACGCTGCATTCGTGCGCCAGTAGATCCAGCGATTGCTGTTTGGGACTAGACACATTCCCTAAAGCCATTAAGTTCCTGTTGTTTTGCACACATTTGCCCACTGCACGACGCATTCTGACAGAAATTTGTGTTTTCTATTTTGGAAAAAAAACACGTTTTCACACCAAATTTGTACAGGAAATGCACTTCAATACTTACGTTTTTTGGGCAAAAATCACTTTTTGAGGGTAAAACTATAATACTCAGTAAAACTCGCGAAAAATTCAAAAGAAACCGTCGGCCAATCAAAATTTGCTGTTCAAATCGTTTCTAAATAGAGCTGCCGAGTGACATTTTTTGAAATTGAAAGTCGTTTCTTTTTTATTTTGAAATTTCTAACTAGGTGCAAAAAGTTCTTGTTCTGTGTGAAATTGGACTTTCCTTCAAAGTATTTGCATAGATTAAGATACTTATCAAACAATTTGGTATCAGAACCGATTTAATTGACCATATATTACGATAATTTCCTACGTTTAAAACTAACATTTTTTGAAGGTGGGATGGTTACCCTAGCAATAGGCACGCGTGACGTCAGCACTCGGATGTCGTAATCTTGTATTCTTTCATTCATGTGGAAAACAAAGTGTTTTTGTACACAACACAATTGTTTTTTTGTTGCATGTGACAAACTACGGGACATGTTGCTAATTTGTCGCTGCGGCAATAAATCGGCGAGTCGCCAATTTGTTGCCACTGACGATTGTTGCCTATTTCTCACATTTTGCTTGGTGGGTAATATAGATATTTTTTTAATAATATTCCTATTACAATGTTTTATCTTATATCAGTTAAGGTGATCTCAAGTTTATCCCGTTTTTTAATAAATATTAGGGATTGCAATCCCTATTCTAACTGTATTAGTTCTTGACGCTGACCACGTGGACACTTCTGCGTCGTAGAGAAATATGCGTAGAAAGAAAGAACACAGCACGTGCGAGAGATTAGAAAACAATGTGTTAACCCTGGCATTACTATCGTTATGGTGTAAACCACCAAATGAATTAAACTTCTTTGTAAAACATCGATTTTTTAAGTAGAACCAACATAAAGTTATAATGTAATCCACATTTGCATGTTTCGAAAGGCTTTCGAGTATATTACAGTTACATAAAGAAAGCTGATATTGTTTTCAAAAGTAATTGGGTGTGTTACACCCACGAAAGTAGTACCGTTATAATATTGCTGGGTGCCTAACACCCATTGTTAGTAATGAAGTTGTATTATTTATTAAATACATTTACAAATTTTATTCACTTTTTTGGCGACAATTTTTTTTAAAAACATATAGACCATTTACTTAGTAGAAAATCCTTAAAAATTATGCTCTAGGATAAGTTACAAAAGTTTTTTTTTATTTTACTCTCGAAAATCCAGCATTTTGAGTTTTGATTTTTCTGATGATATTTAATTTCACACCACATTATTTTTAGTTATGTCACTTTTGCTGATTCTTTTTTCAAGTTGTGATACTTTTGCCAAATTTAAAAATTATAAATGACAATTAAAAAGTTGAAACACAAATTTTGACAGTAGGAAATTCATTAATTTATTTGAAAATATAAACGAAAATTGTCACAAATTTACTTAAAATTAAGTCCAAGAAATATTAATTTTGTTAACACTAGAATGCCCAAAAGGAGTCATTTTGACTACCTATACACAATTTTCAGCAAATCTTACTTAATAGACAAATATGCATCTTCAATTGCGAAATATGAAAATTTCAAATAATTGCAAATATTTAAAAAAATAATATCTTACTACAATTCCCAAGTTTTTCAATTCAAAATTAACTCATAAAATTTATTCAAAAATTCCAAATTCAAATTTCATTCCATTTTATCCCATTTATGTGTAAAGTACGCTATGTTATTTAAATGAATTTACTTTGTAAACCATAAAAAAATAAAAACTAAATGTTTATTTTAGTTTAATCTTGTGTACATTTATTCATATTTGCTACTTAAAAACCAAAAAAATTAAAAAAAAGTCAGTAAACAATAATGTAGTCAAAATGAGTACATATCGCACACGCACTACAAAAGTGACACAACTCAAAATTTTTGATTTTTCAGGAAACGCAAAAAACTCTTTTTGAGGTAAATAAACATTTTTTTTTAATAACGTATAAACCGTTCAGTAGAAAATCCTTACAGATTATGCTTTAGGATAAGTTACAAGAATTTTTTTTAATTTTACACTAGAAAATCCAAAATTTTGAGTTGTGACTGTTTTGATGATATTTTAATTCAATAATTATGGAATTATTTTCAGTTATGTCACTTTTGCTGAGTTTTACAATTACAAATTACAGTTAAAAAGTTGAAAGACAAATTTTGAAAATTGAAAATTAATTTTTTTATTTGAAAATATATACTAAAATTGTCTGAACTTTGCTTAAAATTAACTTCAACAAAAATGTATTTCGTCAAAAGTGTCACAATTTGAGTTAGGGCACTTTTGCATTGAGCTTCAGCGATCAAATAGCATCTTCTTCTTCAACTTCTGACATAAAGAGAGACCTAACTGTAATTTTGCAACAGTTAACAACAACAAAATATACTGAGCTTTTGCTTATTGGTAGATTGATGCATTGTGCAAAGTATTAACACATAAACCCGAAAATTAAAAATTTTGAATTGTGTCACTTTTGAAGTGCGTGTGCGATATGGGCATTTTACGTATGTCAGATTGTCGGGCATTCTAGTTTTAAAAATGTCACAATTTGAATTAGGACTATTTTGTATTGAGCTGCAGCGATCAAATAGCATCAAACTTCTCGACACAACCCAAAATAAGTCACTATATGTGCTATGAAAAAAATAGAAAAACAAAAACAACATGCTGTAAATGTAAAATATTTATTTTCAAAACTCACAGTAACCAACTCTGCACCTATTGCTATGAATTAATCAATTCAACATTTCCAGAAATGAACGAAAGCTATGACGACATGTTTGATAACCTTAACAAGGAGCAGGTATATTGTTGATTTTTGAATGAGTTTATACGCAAAATTTTACATGGGTCAGAAAAAAATTATTAAATAAGTATTACTTATTTTTTCAGCTTTCTGAATCACTAAGCGCAAAAAGTATAGCTTAAATATTGTGCAAGATGTGACTATTTTTCCAATACAACTTTTTAAATCGTCTTTATTTTTTTTTAAATGAAATCTACATAAACACATTTTCATATTAAATAAAAGAATTAACCAAATTATACATTTTAATTTTTATAATTTAATTTAATTTTATTTGTTTTGATTAGGTTTTTTTCTTTATTTTATCTCAATGAATAACTAAAACGGATAATTAATAGTTGTAATGTTAGTAATGAAGTTTGCAATAGACGATAGTAATGCAGGGTTAATGTCGTTACATGCCGCCGCCACGCCACGAACTCACCGTACGTAACCAACTCTCTGCTTACGTTTGCAATTCTCTTACACATCCCTTGTATACTTACGTTATATATATAATATATATACTTACGCTATGGCAGCTCTGGCCGTCTTAGACAATGTTACACAGCATTTGCACATTCACAACGCATTAAAATAGAACATGATATGTTTTTGCATACATTTTACGATACAAAGCTGCACGTTGTTCACAGACATTTACCATTGTTTCAAATACTTCACACACACACATTTACACATTGTTCAGAAACACCTTTCACACTGAATTTAATTAATAATAAATTGCATTAAATGAACACAATGACTGAAATATTTCTTTGATGAAACAAAAAACAATTTATTGCTATGACAATCTATGAGGCTGGGCTCTGAGCTTAAAAGCAGCTTAAAGAAGACTTTGAATTTCTTGTCGTTGCATTTCAATTAATCGAAAATGCTATTTCAAATTAAATTTTCACCGAAACTTCTTCATCGAAAACCTTTATGTTGAAACATTTCCTTTAGTTTGCTAGAACATTTAAGCGCTCAAGTTTCTGACTGACACATTCCAATGTGACTTATTTATTACACCTTGGAATACATTACGTCCAAAGACCAGTGAATTCTTCGCTTCGCCACGTACATTTCTCCAATTAGATATGTTAACAGAATGTTGCCGCATTCTGTTTGCTGCCTCAGCAGTTTCATTTCTTGGCGGCTGCTCTGAGCATTCCGATTCCGTACGCGTATTAGCATACCTTGGCAAATTGCTGCTTATGGATTCTTCAGAGCGTTATGTAATTAGAAAATTGCTTACAAGCCAACTAAATGTGTTGCATATTTTATGGCGAAATTAATTAGCGTTTCGTTTATGGGGAAACAACGCAAATGTTGCTAGCACTGGCCAGAACAGTGCATAGCGGCGCCATTATTAAAGCGCAACAAAGTCAATCAATTACGAATTTAATGTGCATACTTACGGGCGTTAAAACTTTATTATTTATTAATAAATAATATTTTATTAATTTTGTGATGGTTTTGGTTAAATAAAATTATTATTATGGTCTTTTTAAAATTCTTTGTTAATTAAAAATTGTAATTTCGGTTTTTGGTTCAATTTTTTGTTTCAGCTTGTCTTACTTTATCTGCTTAAATACATCGCACATGGATGATGGTATATCTTAATTTAAACATTGCAACAAATATTTTTTGGCCATATTTGGTTTTGACATAGGTTCGGGTAAGTTGGAGTCATTGATTTTGACTTTGCAAACCGTTTTTAAAACCAAGTTTGAGTTTTCTAAAAACAGCTTACTTGAGGTCTTCCACATCCTAAACCGTATTTAAATTATAAAATAAAAAATGCGTTTGACCTGACAACGCAGAAGCGTTGTGGGTAGCGCGCTGGTTTCTCATACCGAGGCCCTAGGTTCGAATCCCAGCTCGGTCTACTTCCATCGCATAAGGCAGATGAGAATTACTAGAATTGCACAAGTGCGCCCTTGGCAAGTAATGGCAAAACCTCACATGGATTGGATACACATTAAAAAAAACGGGTGAAATATGTGGTATCACAATGGGCCTCACAATAGGCCTCCGAGTGTGTCTCTTACAGAGGCAGCCACCATAACCTAACCTAACCGACTTAAAATATTTCGCTGCCTTCTCTTTTCCAAAATAATTTATTTTTGTGCTTTCTAAACTGCCGTAACAACTGGACGGAAATCATAGACGAAAAATATAAAATTTCAGAGCGTTTCTTTTTTACAATTTGAAGTAATTCAAATCATTTGCGATTATTAAAAGCATATGTTTAGGCGCACTGTACACTATTGGAAGATAGATATATCGCCCTACCTCCGACATGGAGACAAGACTAAGCATGAAACACGGGGAAGTGGAACACAGCACAAAACCTCAGCCCCAGGAACGCAGGAGGTTCCTTGCCCATGAAGTTTTGATCGGGGAACTTAGTGCGAGGCATGATGAACTCAACAACGACTGAGACCGGCAACCTTAACCCTGACATTCGTACGATAATGACTTCTGATGATGTCGACATAGACTCTTCGAGCTAATTGCTGAATGCGCCTTCCGACAAAATACTTAACGGTAGTACCGCTGGAGAATAAACGACCATAAGAGAAAAGTCTCTCACTGACGAGGACTACACTTTTAATGCTTTTCATCTCGATTAAAAAAAATATATTGTGACGATAACATTTACATTTTTCTCAGCGTATCTGTGCCATTGCGGGCGCCCTCGTATAGACAACATGGCACACCAAAACTCAGCAACATTGCATACTTTTAGGGGCCATAATAATTTTCATGGAATCAATTAATTAAGTATTGGAGTCGTCTTTGCACTCGAGGCGATACTGGAATTTTTCGAGAATGAGTTCCGCTGCGCAACATTGCATACTTTGAAGGGTATAGGAATTTCGGTAGAATCATCGCATAAACGACTCGAGGCGATACTGGAATATTCGAGAATGAGTTCCGCTGCGCAACATTGCATACTTTGAGGGGGTATAGGAATTTCGGTGGAATAATCGCAGAAACGACTCGAGGCGATACTGGAATATTGGAGAACGAGTTGCCTTACGCATCATTGCATACTTTTAGGGTTCATAATAATAATTTCGATGGAATTATTGCAGAGACAATTCAAGGCGATGCTGGAATGTTCCAGAACGAGTTACGCTCCAGGCAAACAAATAAAAAGGCAACCGAATATAGCGCAGTGGGAAGATTTTAGTTTTGATAGTGAAATAAGTAGTGTCCGACCGAATATTCCGTTTCGGTTTCGGCCCAAATAAGTGGTTTCGCTTTCGGTTTCAGTTTCGGCCAAAAAATGGCCGAATAGCCGAAACCGAAACTTTCTAGAATTTTTTTTACATTTTATTGTGTAGCAGATATATAGTAAAAGGAGGAGTAATTTAGATGCCAGCAATGTAAATAAACTTCTTTTTTTAGCATATAATATTAAATTATTTAATTTTGAATATTAGCGAGTAAGGTACGAAAGGGAGATTTCTTCTTGTTTACGTTTTTAAAAAATGAATAAATTGTTTTTATTAATAAGTATTTATTTATTTATGCTATGTTTGTTTGTTTGTTCTTTATTTACTTAATGTAAAATTCGTTTGTTGAAAAAAGTGCTTGATATGGTGATTTTTATTTCAATTAGAAAATTTCGGTTTCGGTTTTGGCCGAATATTAAAAAAAAACCGAATATTCGGTTTCGGTTTCGGTTTCGGCCCAAAAAAGTGGTTTCGGTCGGACACTAGAAATAAGTAACAAGTGTAGAAACAGAATGTAAAAATGAACTGCATTGAAAATGTTTAGCATATTTTATTTTGTCATAATTCAGTGATACGAACTGCGCCTGCGTTGGGCAGCAAAACTCATTTCCGTAACAATATTGAACTGAGTGGAACATTCTAAAAAAGGTGTAACACATTTTTCTGCAGTTTTTGTTTATTAGAATTAAAATAATGTACACGTTTTACTATTTCAATTTGCCAAATTACTTTTTACATATTACATTTAAATATTCAAAAAGAAATTTTGAATTCTATTTCTCAACGTTATGTTTCTAAAATACTATGCAATTATTTTAGCATTAAAAGTTGCTTACCCAACTCATCTGCTAACGCGGCATCGATATGTATGTAACTACGTGGCATATATACACACAACTACTACTACTACTACCACTACGTGGCACATACACAGCATACAAACAAACATTAAAAAAGTAAAGCATTACAAATACCGTTGCTTTTCAGCATTGACCACAAACACTTGAATTTTATTAAAAGCAAAGTGGAGTGGCGAGCTTTTAAGCAAATTAAATTTTGATATCATAATTTCTTGCCACCTCTGGCTCTATGTAATTTTACCATTGTTGTTTTGACATGGAATATACAACTACAAAAAAATTAGTACAGATATTGGAAAAACTTTACAAAAAAATACCTAAAAACATTCAGCAGCACAAAAAGTTTTTAGGAATTTTCAAAAATGTATTAAAGTGTAAAATGTGTTTTAAGGTTCATTGAAATAATTTTTGTTTAAAGTACAATTTTTTTTAAATGTTAAATAAATTAAATCAAAAATAAATTAATGAAATCTTGATTTTGATTTTAAAAAAATTAAACAAAATAAAAAAAAAAAAAATTAAAAAAAATTAAAAATAAAATAAAATAAAATAAAATAAAATAAAATAAAATAAAATAAAATAAAATAAAATAAAATAAAATAAATAAAATAAAATAAATAAAATAAAATAAAATAAAATAAAATAAAATAAAATAAAATAAAATAAAATAAAATAAAATAAAATAAAATAAAATAAAATAAGATGAAATAAAATAAAATAAAATAAAATAAAATAAAATAAAATAAAATAAAATAAAATAAAATAAAATAAAATAAAATAAAATAAAATAAAGTAAAATAAAATAAAATAAAATAAAATAAAATAAAATAAAATAAAATAAAATAAAATAAAATAAAATAAAATGAAATGAAATTAACCAATAAATAAAATAAAATAAAAAATAAAAAAATAAAATAAAATAAAATTACTGACACAATTTTTGTTTGCATTTCCTATGTTTATGGTTAATTTACATAATTTTAGTCAGCCTTATATAACTTTAGTACAATCCTTTTCGTACAAATATTCGTTTGGCGTATTGTGGTATTCACGTAAAGTATCAAAGTATTGATTTTCCTATTCATGCCGAATCAAGACAACAAAACAAAATACCAACACTGACATTAGCAAGCAGCATGTTTTGTGCGCCTTGTTGTTGTACGTATTGACAGCAGGATATTGCAACAATAAGCCTGCGGATAATAGGTTTCATATAAAGTCATATGCCACAAACACGCAACCCGATGCCAGCAAATTTAATACCAGCTAAGGCATTTTCTTGCATGCAACTTTCGAAATGAGCTTTTCAGTCTTAATCCATGAGTGTGCATGCCGGAAGGGACGAAAGGGGGGTGCAAATATCAAATTGCAACGATGGCAGTGCGTTTACATGAAGGCATTAAAAATTCTTGCTTCTCTACGTGTTCCAAGAAAACAATTCTTTGAAACTGGTAAAATTGCTTCAAAAACACGAACAAGGAATGCAGACATTTATGAAGGATTTGTATAACTATGACGGCGATATTTGTTTATAAAATCGGAGACAGAGTTTGATATGCTTTTGTGCAGTTTTTTACTTTTAAAGCAATCATTTTAAATTGATAGTTTGGTAAGTCGAAGCTCCCAGGGAACAAAAAATACCCGGAATTCTTCAATAAAATTAAAACGATACATCGATATTCATTTTCACTCCTTCTATGTAATCTTCATTGCAAGCAACACACATAGTCCAACGCTTTCTACAATCTTGAAAACACTTTTCATAGGATTAATTATTTAGGCATCGCCTTCGTCTCCTTTTCCTTTATTGTCTCAATTGTTTTAAAACGATTTTCCCGAAGTGGTAACTTGAAACGCGCGAATAGAAAAAAGTCACAATTAGCCATGTCGGGTGAATGCTGAGTTTTCAGAATGGTATGAATGTTGTTTTTGATCAAACAGTGGGGGACAAAATGAGTTGTGTGAGCCGGTGCGTTATTATGGTGAAGAAACTATGAGTTGCTTTTACACAATTCTGGCCTCTTGCGACGAACATTTTCCCTAAAAACTTTTATAACAAATATCTGCAATGACAAGTGGAAACACCAATTTTGTTTTTGCTATGCAAAATGCAGCAGCCGCCGTGGCTCAGTTGGTTAGTGCGTTGGACCGCGAGTCGCAGGCAGCAACCTCAGGTTCAAATACTGCCTGTAATAACACCTAAAAAAAATAACGGGAAAACTCGTTTTCTCTTTCGGTGGCTGTCCTCTCAGCTGGAAATGGCAAACCTCTGAGAGTAAAAATTGCTTATGAAAAAGCTCCCAACCGGCCGTTCGGAACCGGCATTAAACTGTAGGTCCCTTCAACCCGCGTACAAAAAAATTCACACGCACAACACGGGTAGTTGCGGGAAGCTAGGCCTTAGTCTCGCGTAAGCGGGCTGTCGTGCCAGTCAATTATTATTATTATTATGCAAAATTTTACTATATAGCAGTGATAGTTTTTCCAATAGAAATGTCTCAGCAACTGTCATAGATATCAATGACGTTTAAATGCCAAAATATTTAGTGTGGGTTTTATTTCATCATGCATCGTTAATGCTTGTTGAAAGTTTGGAAATTATTATAAAATATTATTGAAATTCCGGCTCAGTTAAAACGCAATGTGAATTTAGTTGTAAAGTCGGTCGTCATCATGGCTTCAGTGCGCAGGCATTTTGTCGCACCATTGAAAACATTAACTGCCTGAACAGAATACAATACGAGAGCCACAAGCGCTGCCAGCCACATTAGCTGATCTCGATGTGTGTCGCCACACTTGAAAGTAGTGAATACAATGCTGTAGCAAGCGATTGTCATTTTTAAAAAAGATTTGAACAGCATAACATATAATATTTGCAAAACAAATGCAAAGAATTAAATTATTTTTAATATATTTAATAAGTGTTTACATTTTTTTTATTGTCGATATTTCAAAATTAAGAAATTAGTCGAAATGTGGGGTTTTTTCAATGCCCACTCAACTTTCGTAGGGAAGGCATGGCATTATTTTGTTAGAAAGCCAATAGTTAGATGACAAATGTTTAAGTTGTCAAGTTGACTTGAAAAGTAAAAAAAGGAAAGTAAAAGACTCGAAAAAGGAAAACTCAAATCAATCTTCGCCACAGCCACATTTTTACATTGTTCGCACTTTCATAAAAATTTTCGGAAATTCAAACACATAAAATTTTCACAGGTCCTACCACAGCCACAGCTACATACGACATTCTGTTCATGCAGTAAGCGAGATTGCACTCAACCCATTTCGTACCTTTGATTCGTTAACGAACAATATACATTAGTAATGTTCGCTTTTTTTTATTATTTAAATCTTAAATTTATGTTTTTTGTATTATACCTAAATCTAACTATTGGCTTTTTAATAAAATATTTGTATGCCATGCCTTCCTTACTAAAGATGGGCATTGAGAAAACCTCACATTTAGACTTTTTTCTTAAATTTTTTGAAAAGTACTAAAAATATCCAGATTTGTATAGAACCGACACAGAATGATTGAAAAAATGCCACACTAATTTTGTATTATTATTAAAGTCGTTATTATAAAAGTCGGCGCATTGAAAAAACCTCAAATTTCGAATTAAATTTTTTTTTTTTTTTAATTACTAAAAATAACTAGTTTCGTCCAAAACCCTAACGGAATGATTTTAAAGACAAAATTAGTAATTTTGTATTACAATAAAATACGTTTAGACCTGTTCAGATTAGCCACAGAGGGAGCAAAAGTGTTAAAAAAATGAAATTTTAATCTGTGATTAAGGACAAATGTCATCACCGATCTTGCTCAAACTCATTTTTCGAGGATTTTTTCAACTAATTCGGCCTCCTTTTAAAATAAAACCTTTCTCAAAATATTGGTACGAAATGGGTTAAGGCACCATCAGACAGAGGTTGATGCTAAATGAAGAAAGCATTTCTTTTGAAACCACTTTGGATGAGCTTAAGGCCAACATTCGTGACGCCATGGCTGGAATAACGTCGCACATATTATCACAAATTGGACCGACAACTTAAAGCACTGCCAACGAAATTGAAACGACAATTTCAATTATTTGCTCGTCCATACATAATGGCATGAATATAGCTTTAAAATAGAACCCAAATCAATTTGATGTCTCAGATTATTGTTGTTTTATTCAAATGACTTTTCATATCATTTTATATTCATAAATTTCAAATGTTTACAAAAATTTATGTAATTTACATACTTTTTCTATGTTATGAGAAAATTTGCTTTGAAAAGTTGCTTCTTCAAATATTTAATATGGACTTTCATTTGTTTTCAGTTGCTGGCTGAGAAGACAACCAACCAACGCTGTTGTCATTTGTTGTTGCTGAAGTTTCGTTAAGAACAAAATTGTATGAGTCAACTGCCCGAAAACAGCAATTTTCGAGTCTACGCAAAAGTTTGTTGTAAGTTTCGCATTTAATGCTAACCATAACATTTGTGATTTTTCAACGACTACTTATGCGTGTATGTGTGTTAAAATGTGTAATGCGCCACTCGTATGTAAGTCTCTCCCCCTTTAATTTTCATGCCAAACTACTTAAGCCAACTTTGCCGCACTGCACAGTGATTCGACTCCATACAACCGCGGGACAAAATTAGAAGGAGTGGTCCGTTCTTCATAAAATTTGGTATACTAGTTAATCATGGTCTGCCGAATTGCAATCTCCATTTGGTATTTCTTAAACTTTTTTAGTTTGGCAATGCCTGAGACTTAAACTTGCAATTTTCGTTATTTTTGGAAAGCTATAGCAACGAGTGTGTTGGCTAGATTTTTCAGATTTTACATTTAATCGGTAACGTCAACATTGATAACACTGTGCAAGTCCAAAATTTAGACATGGGGGGAACCTACTGGGTGAGTTTCCTATAGGTATACTGAGTTGAGATCCATCAGCCGTTTGGAAAGATTGGCTCTAGTTTATGAGAAATCCGACTTTGAAGTTTGGTAATTGTCGTCAAGTTTGTCGCTGAAGTAGGTCCTAAATAGTTTCGAATATTGCTTTACTGTCTTCGGCAAGTTTGTAGATATTTTAACGACCAACAAATTTGCTTCAGACACCAATTCAAAAAAAATACATTCAAACTGTGTTATTGCGATCTGTGCATTTTTTTGCGCAGCGCTACGTGGTGTATGAGTGCCAGTATACCTGTAGAAAACTCACCCAGTAGGTCCCCCCCATGTCTAAATTTTTGAGGGCAAATTTCACGCACAGTGTAATTGCAAAGAGTAAAAGCAATTGAAATGGACCCTCTGGTTTTGCAATAAAAACGATAATAATAGATGTATGTTTTGCATTTTTGCAGATTTTATCAGTTTTCGTGCTAATTGCATACTTTTAGGCATAAATAAAATAAATTTTGTCGAAGAATACGTGTTTAGACTACTTTTCAAATTGAATTATTTTCTGAGAGCGGAAGATATCGGATGATGTAATTACATTATCCGACAAAGAAAGAATGCTTCTTAAAATAAAAAAAATCCAGGAACATACTTTCACATACTTTTTAGATATTTTCCTCTAAGTTTTGTCAATTTTCAGATTTTTCATTTAGTAAAATATTTTGAATTAAAAGTGAAGTAAAAGCCTACGCTTTGCAAATTTTAAGAAAACATTAAAAGCGAAAATGGCCACATCATTTCTTATTCTATATTGAACTTCTTGGTAACCATGTATTTTTAAAATTGTTTTTAATCAATAGATTAAAAAACAGAAAATATGAGAAAATATATTTTTGGGGTTTTCTTAGTTGGAGTTTTTTCTTTTAAATGACATCAAAATCGTTAAATTCTGAGACCATAAATTTTTTGAATTTTGTCTATGGAACGAATCACTGTGCACTGCACTGTTGTCTGTTATTGGCACTAAAATTTCGAGCTTCATTGCTTGTTTTCGTTCTGTTTTCGAGCACTTTAAGCGCCCAACAATAGGCCATAAAATTCTATATATTTTAGGCCATTGTTCCTTGTTTTTGTAATTTTTGTTGTTGCTTTTTATTGATTCATTTGATCGCCTCTAATCAGCACTGCGGACGCGAGCTTAACTGCAATTAACAAAAGTGATTGAAGGGGGGCGGCAAGTGGGGCGCAGAGCGCGTGTCTGACTAATGGCCGACCACGTTGACATGTAAATTAAGATAAGATTGTTTTGCCAATGGGCTGTTATGCGAGTACGGTAGGTAGGTATCGTATTTTTCGGCGCTCAAATGGCAAAGGGCAAATCTGGCAAAGTGGCAACAGTGCGCAAAAAGCTTCAGCACTAAAATTGTTGTGATTTATTTTGATTAATTTATGCCAGTAATGGGGTGAGTTGATATCAATGAAATATTGTGATGAATTAATCAGCCATAAATGCACAAACTAGCGCAAACTAGACACAAACATTCAAACAGTGGCAGGTGTGCGTCAAAACGCCAAATGCGCTGCAACTGCTTATCGGAATTCGAGGTGAAGTGGCTGAAACGTTGGAGGCGGCACAATTTAGCCATTTAAACAAAGCTGAAGCTGCTTTCAAGTGGCCAATAAATAATGCAGAGTTGACGTTCTAAGCGTTGAACATAAGAAGGCAGATTTTATTATTAGTGAAGAATTTATGGGTTGTCTAAAGTATTACAAGTGGAACTATGCTCTAAGCAGAATAATGTTTTAATTTTGGTGTCAGTGACTTTGGCTAAAGATTTTGGTTTATTGTTGATTTGAAAAATTTAATAAATTGATAAATAAATCAATAAATAAATTAAAATAATTATAACATGGGAATAACGAACTAAATAAAATATTGGGAGTACAAATGGGATCGGGTCGTTTTTTTTGTTCCCTAAAATTCGTTTGTTTAAAAAAAAAATTAAAAGGATAGATAGATAGATAAATCGATTTTTAGGGAAATTTTTGAATTCCATCCTGAAAAATGTCTCGTCTTTTGAGACGATCCTAGTTAGACGCCAATTTTCGACTTCTCTGAAAAAAGTGAACTTGTGACCAGTCAAATCGTGCTGCATCCATTGGAACAACCAGTAATCATAAGAAGCAACGTCCGGAGAATACGGCAGATGTGGTAAAATACCTCACTTGAGAGTTTCCAAATATTTGTTTACGACTTTTACTACATTAAGCCGAGCGTTGTCTTGCTTTCAGTTCAATTGCGCAATTAAAACATTTTCTCAATTTATGCTCAATTTGGCTTTAAATTGAAATCAATTTGTCATATAAAAATCTCTATTTAGCTAATTGCTATTAGCACTAAATTTACCATAAATTGAGTTCGATTCACCATGCAACCCTGTGTCCTGCCGTTATCGATAAACAAATTCATTCTTAATTGACTGAACTAAAACCAAATTGAGAAACTAACAGCAGCGAAAGACATTTGTTAACATTTGTTTGCTTTGAAATTTCGTTGAAAAGTTGTGTGCATCGGTACAGATTTTGAATAAATATTACTCAAATAAATATTGCTAAATGTTGAATATATATTTTTAATTACGGTTTTATATACACAAACAGAAAAAAAACCTTTTTTCCATGAAACAAAAAATTTTCGATAAAATTGTCGATAACAACTAAATGGACAACAACTAAATGGAGAAGAACTGAATTCCCTCAATTTATTTGTGCTGTCTGCACAGCCAAATAAATTCTTTGTCTTCGAATTTTCTTGGCTGTCCAGAGCGGGACTTGTCTTCAACATTGTAATCATTATTCTTAAAATGTCGAAACCATTCTGTATGTGATTTGTCAGTTGGAGCATTGTAACCAAAAACTTCAACAAGCATTCAATGTGCTGCAATTTTCTTACAATTAAAGCAGAAACCTCCCGCAAATGCTGCTTGGTTAACACAAAGTTTGACATATTCAAAACAGTTAAAAAATAATTTTTTTTTAATTAATTAACTCAAAGCAATTTTAAATGAATAATGAATATTATGAATAGAAATGAAACCTCTATCAGCTGTCACTATGAACCAATCATTCATCAGAGCCATCTTTTGAAAGCGCATCGAACTAATTGGTACTCCCATGAAAAGTAGTCATGGATACCCCAGTAAAATATATCAATGGGCACAATTCAATATTTCATTGAACAATGTCACTCGTCTGCTTAATATTTCACTACTTTCTCAATATTTACTTGGTCTTCGTCTAATATTTACAGCTGCTGTCTACTCCACAGCCAAGTTCAAACATTCTTTGCTTCAATCAGCGCTACGGCAGCACAATTTCCTTTGTCGCAACTCTACTGTTTTACTTTTTCTCTGTATCTCATTACATCTAAGATTTGTTGTTGTTTATTTATTTTTTAATCTTGCTTCTTTAGTTATTTCTTGTAATTTCCTTTTCAGTTGTTTTGCAATTTTTTACCTTAGACCTGTCAATCTGCAACCAATGCTCTTCACTCTCACTTCCTGTGTTACATTGTGTTTTTGTTGCAGCCGCTGCTGTCACAGTTGCTGGCTTTTGTCTTTCACACTTCAAGTTGGTATTTTTCACTTTATTTCAAATCACCTTTTGAAAAACTGCCAAACTAGCAATCAGTGTGACACATCCAGTATGACCATTGACAGTCGTCAGAGCAGGAAACCACACAATGACACTGCCAGATTCAAGCGATTTTGTTTTTTTTGTATGGGAAGAAAAAAAATGTTTGCTTCTATTGTAAAGAAAGTTAAATAATAAAAAAAAAGTAAGACATACATACATCATCAGGGACTGTGCAAGCATTGAGCATAGATACATTTTACGTTTATGTAGCGATTTTTGTTGGGTTTTAAAGTATAGCAGGACATATAAGAAACATTGCTTTTTACAATACGAATGCATTTAGCAGTTTTTTAAACATGCATTAAAATTAATTCTTTTTCAACGTTTTAACACATTTTTATGCAAAGAATTACATTTCCTCAATGCATAAAAAGTAATTGAATCTATTGAAAAACTGCAAATAGATGAATTCAGCAGTGACTTAGTTAATGATCCAAGCATTAGTTGTACAGGGTTTTCCAACAAGAGGTGTTATTTTGGTATTCAAAGAAAAATGCCATTTTTTGAGAACTCTGAGAACTCTATCAATGAATATGTCAGAGTCCTGAAAATAATATTAAATATTAATAACTCGAAAATAAAATCCCAGCAAAAAAATGTCCAAAATACCTCTTAAAAATATATTAATCATTATATTATTATACATTATATTATTATCTCAGTAAAACAGATTTGAAATATGCACCTTTAACAGCTAGAAACCGATAATAAATCTTGATTAAAAAATATAATCTCGATAAAACAATCTGCAAACATTCTTCTTTGAGGAATAAAATTTAAATTTAAAATTAATTAATTTAAATTAATTTAAATTTGCAATTTATTATTTACACTACAAAGTGATCACTTGGCATTGCACTTCTCATTACTCACACTTGCTTAATTTCAACTTGAACATTTTTGTTTTTTCTCTATAATTGACCAACTCATCAACATGATGATTCCGAAACGTGAAAACGCATTCACACATTTTTGTTTTTTCTTTGGGTGCTGAACAATTTTATGTTTGCCAATAAAGTTGCCCCAAATCGATGACACACATTCAGCAGCAGCAATAACGCTTTTCATTAAGACCGAGAAAAAGCAGCAGCAAAGGAAAACACCCCAGCTTCGATGACAATAAACTTTTGGCATTTTTTCATATTCGAGCCAATCTGACGTTATGCGGTCACAATGTCATTACCAGCTGGCATATCAACATCAACGCCAACACGAAAGCCACCAACGTACCGGCCGCACCAACATGCCTGTCGTCAATGACAATTTTTATGGTCACACAGACCCACTATCGGTCGAGTGTCAAATGGGGCTGATATGAACAATAAAGTTACGCGTGCAGCCATCAATCATGCATGAGCGGCCGTCATGTGATGTATATGACAACAGTGCATTCATTGATGTTGATGTTGTCTGGTGGGTTGGATTGGATAGCTGGCTGATTGCTTGATTGGTTGGTTGCTGGGTTGGTTGATTGGCGGCGTACGGTGCGGCTGGGCTGGCGGGCTAATGGGCTGCTCACTCTGTCACAGCTGGTGGCATTTCAATATTCAAATAGCTGCGGCTGCTGGCAAGCAAATGACGCACACGTTGTTGACTATCTTAAACACACACACACACACACACACACTTACGAGCTGAAGTGCACTACAAATTTAACTTTAATTTGTAATACTGGCAACGGTTAGTATTTAAATTTAAATTTCAAACTTCTACTACTAAATAATTAGATACTTTTTCTTGCCTTCCTTCTTCCTCTCGTAATGTAATAAAGAGGAGCTTTATTACTCCACACATTAACATTTTCATCGTTGTCTTCATGTTGTTGCTATTTCTGTTGTCTGAGCATCCTCTTTGTCTGCCCATAGTCGGAAGGAGTAGCTCTTAAATTGACATTAGCCTCTCGTTAATTAAACAATTAAGCGTTGTGCAGGACCAGAGGGCAGCAGTGCTCAAGGCGCGTAAAATCAATAAACAACACCAACAAACTCCACAGCAAGCAACAGCAGTGCTCGCGGCTTCTTAAGTCTGCAGCGATAAGGGTCAACGAAAACGGTTGCCGTTGAAAATAAATTACCCATGTTTATTAAATTCGTGTTAAGGACACTTGACAACTAACAAATTTCAAGTGAAATTTTGCCCACTTCTTCATTTCTCAGTAAGGAGGCCTTGTGGTGTTCTTGTATGGTATATTCTACAACCAATCAAAAGCAACAACACTGTCAGTAGTATTTGGCTCGTTAAACGGGTCCAGTCTGTGTGTCTGTCTCTCTCTCTCGTTCCCAATCAGCTTTAAATGAATCCACTAAAAGACAACCAAAATCCCTCGACATAGCCACAGCAAAATACAACTACAACAACAACATTTAAATGCGCACAATGGCCGCCGGGTCGTCACGGCACTAACGACTTTCACGCTTAGCATCTTGGAATCTCATTACGAGACATTGAAATGCGTTGACCCAAAGTGTGCGTCGATTGATGGAAATGCGTTGTATTTGAACTAAATTAAAAAAAATTGAAACAGATGTGAAACTCGTGCTGCAGTAAAAATTTCAAGACCAAATTATTACAACAACAAAGTAAACGAAAATAAATAAAATAAAATAAAATAAAATAAAACAAAGTTAAAATTTCAAGACCAAATTATTACAACAACAAAGTAAACGAAAACAAATACGATTTTTTAAAGTAGGTTGTAGCTGACTTATTCTGACTTAGACTATTCGGCGACTTTGGACAGTACTTCGTTTTTAACAACGGAAATTCGCTTTTCTTATTTACAACTGAACATTGGATATAGCTAGAACTTAGTAAAGGGGGAGATTATAAAAATTCGTTTAGCAGATTTAGCATTACGCGCGTTCCAAAGCAAATTTTTACGAATTTTTGAAATATATATTATACTTTTCTGATATTTTAGTGCCTGGAAGAGATAGGCGAAGTTATTGCGTCTGAAGTGACGGTATGTTTGTGTCATTGCACAGTGATTCGTTCCATAGACAAAATTAAAAAATGTATGGTCTCAAAATTTAACGACTTTGATGCCATTTGAAAGGTAAAACTCCAACTAAGAAAACACCAAATAATTTTTGAAAAATTAATTAGTGTGTGTGCAAGAGCTACTCAAAGTCGGAACTTTTTTAACAAAAAAATGTACATATGTACATGTTTTCTGGTGTTTATAGGTTACAAAAAGACCGTTTTACTAGTCTGGCAATGTGGCATAATGATAATAACCCTTTCCGGTCAATTTCCGCATTTCTTGAGATACAAATTTTTCCTTCAAAATATTGACTCTTATTGAACATTTTAAGAATAAAATGCAACGAAATATCAAAAAAATCATTTAGTTAGGTTGAGAATTACAGCTCAATCAAATTTGTACGATATATCATACAATGGTCCGCAACGGAGTAAAAATGCATGAAATTTTGGTTTCATTTTTTTAAGTTGAGCCACCTCAGCTCAGTTGGTTAGTGCGTTGGACCGCGAGTCGAAGGCGGCAAACCGCAGGTTCAAATACTGCCCGTAATAACACCTAAAAATATAACGGGAAAACTCGTTTTCTCTTTCGGTGGCTGTCCTGTCAGCTGGAAATGGCAAACCTCTGAGAGTAAAAATTGCTTATGAAAGAGCTCCCAATCTGCCGTTCGGAACCGGCATAAAACTGTAGGTCCCTTCCACCCGCGTACAAATTCACACGCACAACACGGGTAGTTGCGGGAAGCTGTGCCTTAGTCTCGCGTAAGTGGGCTGTCGTGCCAGTGAATTATTATTATTATTATTAATTAAATTTTTTAAGTTTTATGAACAATTCATTGTTTGTTTTGATAGAAAACATACATTATAACAACAAAAAATCAAAACGTCATTTCATGTTGATCGAAACTTATATAAATTATATATATTTAAAAAATTGAGTCACATTTATTCGGCCCTATATAATGGTTGTTGTTGTTGCAAAGTCCTTTTCCTCTAATAAAACACAGAATAAGTTAATATTCATATAGCTTTACAGAAAGAAACTGAATATAGCCGATTCTTACTATCGTAGTGGGAGTGGCAAGTACGCATGTCTAACCTGACATAACCTGTGTCTGCCCAGTACTTATGATCTCGATGGGTTCAAGGCAAGAGTCCATAACCACTTCACTCTTAATCCTATCTCCTAACCTTTATATCCTTCCTGAACCAACGCAATGCCTCGCATTAATAGGGGTCATCCCCTGCGCGTTCGTTCGAGTTAAAAAAAAAAAAAAAAAAAAAAACACAAAAACGTCTAGTAATTCTTATTTTTAATCGAAAATTGCCGAATATTTAGTCGAATTTTATTAGCCACGTGGCTTACAGATGGGCGTGGCAGGCATTGAAACGCAAAAATGCTATTGCCAAACCCATAACTTAAAAAAAGGCAAACACAACTTGCAACCTTTGCCTTCCTTTGTACTATATATCGTACAATTTTTTTAAAGGCTCGGGAAAAATATTTAGACGTAAAACATTTTAAATTTAATGGCGCATAGTCATAGTCGAAATAAAGTACACTTTAAGATCAATAAAGTATACTTTTAAATAAAGTAGGCTCTAAGTCAATCATAGTCGAGTTAAAGCATACTTTAACGCTTCAAGTATACTCTAACTTTAAAACAAACAAAAGCTGTTGCTAAACCAGTTAGCAATAAGTCAAAATGAGCAGAAATGTCACTTTTATCAAATTCGAAAAAGTAAATCAAAGGAAAGGAATCAAATCAAAGTAAAATGTTTCATTTTGAGCAAATTGAACGAGACTTCAATATAATAAACGACGACATTGTGCTGAGACGGCGAAAAGTATACAAAACCCGCATCGATCCATTCGAGTTCGATGATGAAGACTTCTATAGTCGTTACCGGCTCGATAAAGTTGCTGCTCAGTTTGTAATTGATGTTTTGAACATTCAAGAACCGAGCAGCAACAAAGGCCTTCCGGTACCGATAAATATACAAGTCCTCTTGAAGGTCAAACGAAATCATGGATTGTATTTGTTCATCCTCTTCATTTATCGTCGGAATGGTGACAACATTTCCTGTGGCCACAGTCGCTCTCTACACTTGTGCCACAGCTTTTTTGGCACCCATCTTCATGCGCATCCACTGCTGCTTCAATCGGGGTATGTCCTGATTGAATCCGGATGCTAGCATATCCATCGGGATACTCTCCCAAGCATCCTTCTTCTTTCTGATGAGCGACATATCGTTCCGTTTGCTCTCAATGATGTTAATGTGGCAGTTTATTAACTCCCGCAAGCAGTCTTTTTCTGCGGCCGTCCAATTTGGTTCCCGATTTCTTCCCTAATTTAGATAGATGTTCAGATAAATGGTATAATAGCTGTTACATGCAAATTTTACAAATTTACTTACATTGCTTACGTCTGCCATCCTGCTTTGTCGCTTTCGAAGTAAACAAATATTCAAATTCAAAATCAATCAGCTGTTTGTTTATGTCAGAGATGGGCAGATTAATCCTCGGAAAACTGTGCAGTCGATTTTTTTGTGCTGCCGTCTGCTTTTCACAAGTAATCGACCGTAGACATCTACTTTTAACTGCTTATTAGTGTTCAGAAAAACAAATATTGCAAAATAATTGATTACAAAATAAATCGGTAACTCCGAATCACTAGTTTTTGTAGAGTTGCCGTTGCTTTCGTTTGCTGTTTCAAAAAGTCGCTGCTACGTAGAAGCATGTTCTAAACTGACTATGGTAACTGAAAAATTAAAGTCGACTTTATCTTTTTAGACTTTTGCTACCTAAAGCCGGCTTTTTTTCGGGACTATGATTATGCGCCAATAAGTTTTATAAATCAATTGAGATTAAAACTTTGAAATTGTTTAGCTTTTTGCTACCAAAAAGTATTACATATTAAACAATTTTTCCGCAAAAGCAGCGCCACTTTCTATTTTTTCAAATTCTTGCAAAGAACTGCTTACAAAACGCACTCATACGGCTATAAAGATTTATATTTTTAAACAGAATTATACAACACAACCTACTTAAAAAAAAATGAAAAAGCCGTTCCATAAAAAATGCGTTCGCTGTTAAATAAAAAATCTTAGAAAAAATTGTACGATATATCGTACAAATTTCCGAAAAGGGTTTATGATGTGCTTTAAGAGGTTCAAACACCCAATCTCCCCCTTGCTAAGCCTCTGAACATATTCACTCTCGGTTCAGTTGTTCCTTTTGGATCCCTTCGACAGACATAAAAGCCAAGAACAGTATGGAGAGACCACTCATAGGACCAACTCCAATGCTCGGTTTCAGGATAGCTGACCTCAAACAGTACATCTCCAACTGGGTTTAAAGCCCCAAGCAAGAATACTGGAACAACATGGAGAGACTATATAACCCCAAAAAGTTCTGGAATTTAGCAAGAAATGAGCTATACTCGTATCAGTTTTATATCTAAACAGAAGCCATCTTAAGACTTCATGTGGTGCTGTAACAGCTACCTTTTCTTATATTTAACAACCACCTCTACAAACCAGGCCTAGCTGACTGCAGAACAAGCAGACTCTGCAATGAAGCTGACAAAACATGGGAACACATCATTACCAACTGTTGGGCCCTGACACACAGACGTGCAAAATTTGTGGAGACACATAGTCTCAGTGAAGAAGACCTGATGCAAAAATTGTAGAAGGGCCTGATTCAATAATTGAGCATATAACAACAGATGATTTTAAGGGCAAAATAAATCTTTTAGGTTCCAGTAAGCAAGGGCCCAATCCATAACCATAACATTACATACATCACGGACCCCTTGGAAAACTATACCAAATATCATTCCTATTCATTGTTATGAAAGTTAGTTCTGCTAGCCAAAGCAGGCGTAGTTCGTATCGCTGAATTGTGCTTAATAAAACACACTAAAAAATCTTTAACGCAGTTCACCATTGTACTCACTTTATTTACTATTTTCCAATGCCACTCTCACTTTACTGATTGACTAGTTGCTTACACTCCACGTTTCTTTTATGCGTCCGTGTTATACTGTTACTTGTTAAAACTGATTACCCGCACCATTTCTGACTGCCTTTAATACCGGTCTGCCCGAAGCGTATCCCGTTTTAGAACATTCCAGCATCGTCTCGGACCTTTCTGGGCGAAAGGATCAAACTAAATCGGTTCATATGAATACTTGTACACTTAGGATTTTAAAGGACTCCTAAGTCCTCCTCCTCCTCCTTGTAGACCACTGAGTGCATTAACATACTTTAAGCCATCTTTTGAACCAGCTTTTCCAATTATTTACAACCCACAAAGATTGAAATTTTATTCATTTTTTCCTTCTGCCAAAAACCCATTAAGCCGCCCAACAAACACTTCCGCCCATCTTCCCACTTGTTTCTACTGTTTCTACTTCAAAATCAATTTGTGTTTGGGCATTTTAGCTGTTCGCAGTACACTTCTCGCTTTCATTATATACTCCCAACTGTTCTTTTCGTTTTTTAATTCCCAATTCCAGTCTGCCATCATAAAAATCGCATTAGAATAATTTGCAAGTCACAAATGGGTCTGCCGTCAATTTATTTTTTTATATTTTCACTGTAAACCTCAAAACTTTTCGTTTCGTTTCTCTTTGCGTTTTATTCGCTTTTACATAAATTTTTCACAGCAAAAAGATTCAAGTATTTATATGCGGCGCACGTGCGAGTGTGTCGAAAGACGGACGTGTCAAATGGCGCACAAGCAAAGAGTTCAAATGTGCCGTCATGCGCAGCGTGTAGAATTCTGCTGCGAACAGGTCAAGTGCGCGTGCATGTGTTTGTAAGTATGTGAGTATGTGTGTGTGTGTGCCTGAGCGTGAAAAAGTGTCAGCGCCAAGTGTTAAGTGTCACTTTTAAGTTTGCTCGAAATACCACTCAGGGCTCGTTGGCATTGAGTTGGCAACCCCGGCGCGCAGAATTTTCATACAAGTAAGAATAGTTGACTATAGCAAGATATAGTACAGATCAGTGAATCGAAAAAAAAGCGTATACCCTATTAAGACAGTCAGCGCATTAAAGACATTTTCTCAATTTTTCCTCAATTTTGCTCTAAATCTAAATCTAAATCTCTAAATCTGTCATACAATCTCAATTGTCATACAATCTCAATTGTCATACAAAAATCTCTATTTAGCTAATTGATTCGACTCGATTCGCCATGCAACCCTGTGTCCTGCTGTTATCGATAAACAAATTCATTCACAAATAATGGAAGCAAAACAAAAATGAGAAACTGAAAGCAGCGAAGGACGTTTGTTGACATTTGTGTGCTTTCAAAATTCCTTTGAAAAATTATGAAAATATTACTAAATGTTCAATAAATGTTTTTAAGAACGTTTTTATACATAAACAGAAAAAAGAATTTATTCCGTCAAAACAAAAACATGTTCGATAACATTTTCAATAACAGCTAAGTTGAGATGTGTGAACAGCAAAAGCGATGAACTCGATTTAAAATTAAATTACATCAATTTCTTTGCCTGTCTGAACAGGACATTAATTGTTCATCAGATGCGTTTTTTAGACTCTTGCTAAACAAAATTATGTTTTTTCAAACATTAGTGTTTCATTCAGACATTAGTGGATCATTGGTTTTAATTTCTACTCGTCCAAAAACAGTCAAAGGATATTTTTTACAACTATTTTCAGTAAATAATTACTAATTTCTAAACTTCTAATTCACATAAAGAGTTACATTCACATTTAATCAAAACAATCAGAGGACTTTTACAACAGTTACTGAGAGGTCCTTTTGTTTTCTCATAAACTTGACTTGTAAAACTTGCAAATTACGCTCAAAAATTAAGCTTTTCCATCTTCTAAGTTAGGCTAATTTTGATATATTTATGTAAACTGTTTGGCATTTCGGATAGGTGAAATATACAAATTATAATAATAAGTTTTCACAACCTAACCAAATGGAAGCCTTTTGAAATGAAAATTATAACAATAACCAATTTTTCAAACCAAACTGCAGCATAAATTAAGCTACAACAATTCCATTCAAATTTCTGTATCATTCTAAAAAAATCGTTGTTTTTAAAAGCCCTACAAAACAACGCAGTCCATTTCGACCTCACTTGATAAAAATGTACGGCACGTCACGACATGGAACAATGCTTTCATTGAGCCTTTTGATTGAAAGAGCAACGATGACAGCTGCTTTACCTGACCAGCATGAATTGAATTTACAGCACGCAAACTGCTGACAGCCAAACTGATGAAGGTACAAAAAAAGTGTGACAATCTAATTTTTTGTAATTGTCATCTCTTCGTGATACAAAAAAATGTTGGTTATTCTCTCACTTGGCAAAAAAACTAATTAAAATTTTAGCACCAAAATGGCATTACAAATTTTGCCAAGTATTGAAATTTTTTCGTTGTTAATTTTAGCGCAGTCATTTTTGGTCACCAGACAAACACTTCTATAGAGCAAAAGTGTACTACAACTCGAACCGGTAAAGGCACCAAAGGACAGTCAACAAATTCTGCAAGAATGACTGACAACTTGCGCGTTCGCAGTTCTTGCTAACAAATAAAAATTTTATGCGATTACGCCAGATTTTCTGCGCTCAATGCGAACAAAGAATGACAGATTTGATACATTTTCTCGCTCAAGTATTTAGTTTTTTTTTTTGTATAGAATGAAAAATGAAACATGAAAAATGGTCGGCATTTTAATGCTGCACAAAGCCGCTTGGAAAAAACCAGTTAATTTTTTACAATGTTATGCAAATTTAAATTGTTTCGAGTGCCACAAAAAGTATGTAGGTAAATTGATGAAAATTCCTACGCTTGTTTTTTGGACTAAAGGTTGAAATGCGCGCAGCGTTGCGAGAACGTTTACGGTTGTGTGAATTATTGTAGTAAAAATTGTATGGGTTTATTACTAAACTAGCATCAAGCCTTTGTTGATCCAGTCAGATTTTGATGAAATAGGAGAAAAATATTATTTTTTTATTATTTCTCAATTGAAATGCTTTCACCATATTTGAAGTCCATTGCATCATGTGATCCCATACAAAACTTCAGATATTGATTTTCAAAAAAGTGAAAAACGCGTATCAAATTGTGCCTCACTTGGAACATATGTACTATGTTTAATAAATTGGCCCATTAATTAAATTTTTTTCCATACAAACTGTTAACAGTCGGTTAACTCCTTTCAAAAAAATAAAACCAATGTGTCTAATTATTTTTTATTTCAAGTGTTTTCACCAATTTTAAAGCCAATAGGCCCATCGGTTCAATTTTCTTAAGGCGTTTTTAAACCATAACCCATTTTGACCCAATCAGATTTTGATTTTCGAAAACATGAAAACACGTGTACAATTATTTGTGATTTGTAGTACTTTCACCCAGTTTGAAATCAATCAATCATGTTTTTCACAGTTCTTAACAGAGTGTTAAACCTACCAGATTTTGATTACAAAAAAAATTAAAACCACGTTTGAATTATTTCAGATGTCTATCTAGATTTGATTTAAAAAAAAAAATCGTGCCGAAACATTTTTGATTTCAAGTGTTTTCACAAACTTTGAAGTCAATAGGTCATTGGTTCATGTTTTTTTTTAGTCCAATGTTACCAATGGGTTAAGGATTGTATAAGAGAAATACAATCCTTAATCCTTATTTTCACCAAATATTAAATCAATTGGCCCATTAAATCACGTCTCTTCATATAACACCTTAACCCATGTTTAGCCCCTTTAGAACCCGAATTTTAAAAAAAGTGTTAGCGAAAAACTAGTTTTTATAAGAATTCTTGATTCTTAAAGCACTACAAGCTGCACGAAATTTTGCAGCTACTTTACCAATATTTGAAAAATTCCTTTTAATAAATAATAAAATTAATTTAGCAATTTATATACAAGGTGCAACCCAAAGTAAACAGGACTTTTATAAAATAAAGAAAACGGATGATTATTTTTGTATAATTCTTTTTATTTATTCAAAATACTCTCCTTCTGCTTCGATACAACGTTTTGCACGGTCCAAAAGCATTTGGAATGAGTGTTTTAGGTCATCGGCCGGCATCGCCTTCAGAATGTTGGTACAAGCCTTTTGGATGTCCTCAACGTCCTTATAACGGTTTCCTTTCATCGGCAAATGCAACTGACCGAATAAGTAGAAGTCACAGGGAGCCATATCAGGCGAATACGGTGAATGATTGATGGTAAAAATGCGATTTTTGGTCAAATAATCGGTCGTAACTAGGGCTCTGTGAGCCGGTGCATTATCATGCAATAAACGCCAACTTCCTTCCTCGCGATATTCTGGCCGAATACGACGAATGCGATGCACCAAACGCTTCAAAACTTCAACATAAAACAAAGCGTTAATTGTTTTTCCCGGTGGAACAAACTCTCGATGAATTATTCCCTTTGAATCGTAGAAACAAATGAGATGAGTTTTGATTTTTGACTTCTCACGGCGGGTTTTTTTCGGATTTGGCTCATCTGGGTGCTTCCATTCGGCACTTTGACGCTTTGTTTCGGGATTATATTGAAAGCACCACGTTTCGTCACCGGTTACGATGTTGAACAAGAAATTTGGATCACGTCTGGCTTCCCGAACGATGTCTTTTGCGTGCTCAATTCTCTGCGCTTTTTGGTCGTCGGTTAAAGTGTGCGGAATGAAGCGAGAACACACTTTACGGAGACCCAAATGTTCGGTTAAAATGCGATCAATTGATGTTTTGGAGATGTTCAATTCCATTTCCATCAATTCCAATGATGATTTTGGCTGCATTTTGATAAAATCACGCACAGTTTTGATGGCATCGTCAGTAATCACAAATTTCGACTGGCCGACGTGTTCGTCGTCATTCAAGTCTTCACGACCATTCTTGAATCGATTCAACCACTCATTAACACGGCCACGGGATAAACAATCATCACCATAAACTTGCTTTAACAATTTAAACGTTTCGGTAAAAGTTTTACCAAGTTTAAAACAGAACTTAATATTAGCTCTTTGTTCGATCGACATTCTCGTACCAAAGTTAAAAACATACTGTCACATTGAGCGGGATATTTCGGCGTCTACTAGACCAAATGTCATGAAATTTAGACAGTATGTGAATGAAAGATGTACCTTTCCAACGCATGTCCTCACACATAGATGGCGCCACCAGAAACGTCCCTATTGCAAAAGTCCTGTTTACTTTGGGACGCACCTTGTATATTAGAAAGTAAAGCACTAAAATTGAAAAGCACCACACACATGATGAGTGTTTATATGAGATAAAAGTTTTTACATTATATTAGTTATTCGCCACAGCAACCGCCCTTCAAAGTAACCCTAAAACTATGCAAATTTCAAGGGGTTATGTAATTAATTTCAGCTAAGCCCTAGCTTAGCTGTTTTACGGGGCGTATGAGTAACACAAATTTAATTAAAGGAAGTTGTGGTTCAGTGGTGGGTTAATTGGTAGCAACTTTTCGCATCAGCAGAAGCATATAAAGTGCAAGCTAGTAGTATACAACTACAACTATTAGTAGTATACAATACAACTTCACAACATAGCACTGTGGTTAAATGTGCTTCTACACGATTGGATGTAATTTTAGTGTTGTTTATTGTTTATTAATTAAGTCTAATAAATTACAGACTTAGAGAAATAAGAGGTGTAAATTCAAACAAATTCGGAAAATATACTTAAAGGTACTTATACTAGAATTCTCGGCCAATGCAACCTTTCTTTCATGAAGCAGTCATTTTGACTTTTATATTGAACATTTTATATGTGATGTCAAAGTGGCTCCTTTGAAGCGTGTAATATACATTTTTCAGAATTGGGTTGAACGTTTTTTTTAACTTTTTTGTATGATTTGTTATTAAAAATTAATAAAAGTCAGCGACTATTTCCTTTCAGAATGCAATATCATGAAACTTATTTATTAGAGAACTTACTTATTTAATAATTTTATAAAAATAATAATTATTATTAATTTATTATTTTCTTTTATTTATTATTTTTTTATTATTATTTCTTTTATTATTATTAATTATTTTATGATTTTATAATAATTTTATATTAAAAATCAGTCATTGTGACTCGCTCAGGAAATCTGGTATTAAAGTCTAGAAGCTCTTTTGGATAGAAAATCAATATTGGGATCAATAAGTGTAGTGACCTTGACCATTACTCACGATGATGTTCAAATGGTAAAAATTGCATTTATGCCTTAAAATATTTCCTAAAATGTCTACCATTCGTTGTTTCAACTTAGAATTTATTACTCAAAATTTTGTAATAATCTTCTATTTAACTTTCAGGTGTTCATGAGAACATTAAAACTAAAATCTTTAATGAAGAAATGTAATGAATATGTTCATTAATTTAATTTAAAATAAATAACAGATATATATACTATACATACACACATCTATACCTCACAGGGCTCAACTACTCTCATGTTAAATTGTTCTTGACATCTGTTTCTACATTTTGTTCTCCTTCGTGATCTAAAAAATATCCAAAGCAGCGATATCCAGCCAGAAACATAATAGTCGCATTTGTCTCACAACAACATCGCAGTGATTATCTTTGGGCCAATAACCACAAACAATAAATTCACTGGCACAAATCGGCTCAATTACAATAAACATGACATATTTCAAAATCTGACGCCATTCTCGTCGGCTTGCGTTCAATCAATTCCTTCCACCACATTGGTTTTTATTAGCTCGTGGTGTCTTAATTACAACAAACACATTTGTTATCGTCAAATTGCGGTCTTTCGCTGTCAATTATAACCAACACATTTGTTATTGCCCACTCATGGTCAACGGTTATGCATTTGTTTTTTATCAATCACAGAATTCTGTGTCTGACTTTTGGGAATTTGAATGATTTAGTTGCAATAATTATTGAGGAGATTGTAGTTTTTTCTAACCCAAATTACTTCTACTAATATATACACATTACACACCAGATTATCTCTCGCATGTTTAATAGTCCTCGTCCATGAGTGATTATCCCTGACTGTATATAGCCGACTTCCTGGTCGCCATCAGCACTCATCGTTTCAATGTCAATAGAACCACCTACCGATTCCATCTTAAGCAGGAACTGAACTTTTTGAGATCTGATGATTATTTCAGTCACGAGACAATAAATTGTAACTTTGCATAATTAAATCTTACTGTGAATGAAACCTAAAAGCTGTTTATTCAGGTGGATAAGCAATTGGTTAGCATTAGGTACAGTTGGCAGCTCTGGGGTAAACACTTGGGCCTAATTAGGTCCATTGTGGTTCTGCCACCATTTCAATTTAGATAATCTGGCACGTGACTATCTGATTCCGTCTTCTCCGGTGTATAGAACTTTTCAACTCGGTAACTTGAACCTCAAACGTAGACTTGGTTGTATTACAAGTAACAGAATAACAGGTTTCAGGTCTACAAAACCGATTTGGTTAGGTTGTCTGTCAATTCACTCTGTTGACTAGTTGAGTTCAGTTCAGATCAGATCAGTTCAGTTTAGTTCAATTCAGTTCAGTTGAGTTAAATTGAGTTCAGTTCAGTTCAGTTTAGTTCAGTTCAGTTCAGTTCAGTTCAGTTCAGTTCAGTTCAGTTCAGTTCAGTTCAGTTCAGTTCAGTTCAGTTCAGTTCAGTTCAGTTCAGTTCAGTTCAGTTCAGTTCAGTTCAGTTCAGTTCAGTTCAGTTCAGTTCAGTTCAGTTCAGTTCAGTTCAGTTCAGTTCAGTTCAGTTCAGTTCAGTTCAGTTCAGTTCAGTTCAGTTCAGTTCAGTTCAGTTCAGTTCAGTTCAGTTCAGTTCAGTTCAGTTCAGTTCAGTTCAGTTCAGTTCAGTTCAGTTCAGTTCAGTTCAGTTCAGTTCAGTTCAGTTGAGTTGAGTTGAGTTGAGTTGAGTTGAGTTGAGTTGAGTTGAGTTGAGTTGAGTTGAGTTGAGTTGAGTTGAGTTGAGTTGAGTTGAGTTGAGTTGAGTTGAGTTGAGTTGAGTTGAGTTGAGTTGAGTTGAGTTGAGTTGAGTTGAGTTGAGTTGAGTTGAGTTGAGTTGAGTTGAGTTGAGTTGAGTTGAGTTGAGTTGAGTTGAGTTGAGTTGAGTTGAGTTGAGTTGAGTTGAGTTGAGTTGAGTTGAGTTAAGTTGAGTTGAATTTAGTTGAGTTGAGTTGAGGTGAGTTGAGGTGAGTTGAGTTGAATTTAGTTGAGTTGAGTTGATTTGAGCTGAGTTGAGCTGAGTTGACTTGAGCTGAGTTGAGTTGAGTTGAGTTGAGTTGAGTTGAGTTGAGTTGAGTTGAGTTGAGTTGAGTTGAGTTGAGTTGAGTTGAGTTGAGTTGAGTTGAATTGAGTTAAGTTGAATTTAGATGAGTTGCGTTGAGTTGGGTTGAAATGAGTTGAGTTGAGTTTAGTTGAGTTGAGTTGAGTTGAGTTGAGTTGAGTTGAGTTGAGTTGAGTTCAGTTGAGTTGAGTTGAGTTGAGTTCAGTTCAGTTCAGTTCAGATCAGATCAGTTCAGTTCAGCTCAGTTCAGTTCAGTTCAGTTCAGTTCAGTTCATTTCAGGTCAGTTCAGTTCAGATCAGTTCAGCTCAGTTCAGTTCAGTTCAGTTCATTTCAGGTCAGTTCAGTTCAGTTCAGTTCAGTTCAGTTCAGTTCAGTTCAGTTCAGTTCAGTTCAGTTCAGTTCAGTTCAGTTCAGTTCAGTTTAGTTCAGTTCAGTTCAGTTCAGTTGAGTTCAGTTGAGTTCAGTTGAGTTCAGTTGAGTTGAGTTGAGTTGAGTTGAGTTGAGTTGAGTTGAGTTGAGTTGAGTTGAGTTGAGTTGAGTTGAGTTGAGTTGAGTTGAGTTGAGTTGAGTTGAGTTGAGTTGAGTTGAGTTGAGTTGAGTTGAGTTGAGTTGAGTTGAGTTGAGTTGAGTTGAGTTGAGTTGAGTTGAGTTGAGTTGAGTTGAGTTGAGTTGAGTTGAGTTGAGTTGAGTTGAGTTGAGTTGAGTTGAGTTAAGTTGAGTTGAGTTGAGTTGAGTTGAGTTGAGTTGAGTTGAGTTGAGTTGAGTTGAGTTGAGTTGAGTTGAGTTGAGTTGAGTTGAGTTGAATTTAGTTGAGTTGAGTTGATTTGAGCTGAGTTGAGCTGAGTTGAGTTGAGTTGAGTTGAATTTAGTTGAGTTGAGTTGATTTGAGCTGAGTTGAGCTGAGTTGAGTTGAGTTGAGTTGAATTTAGTTGAGTTGAGTTGATTTGAGCTGAGTTGAGCTGAGTTGAGTTGAGTTGAGTTAGTATCTTTTGGCACCATTTCGTTAAATTTCAACTCAGTGATAAGCTGAGTGGTCAGCCAGCCTGAACTAGGAATCGGACCCAGAACTTTTAACAGTCTTAACACATTACTGCAGAATACATTATTTTAAAAACATTACACACAAACTGGTTTAGTAACGTCTCCCGACAGGAAAAATGCACCTAAAAGTCAAAGTGTTCTCTAGACCAACTTTGGGCCGTTTCGAAAATTCTTTGAAATGCAGTTTTTTCCTCTTATTTCAGTTATGAGCTCGTCAACGAATCATCCTACTAACACATCAAAAGGTAATACCTTAGCCTTTCCAGAAATATGCAGATTGTCCCAATCAAATAAGATTTAGGAAAGTTACTGATGGTGAAACTTCAAAAAAAGTGAATTTTTCAACCCTTTTCAAAAATTATAATTTTTTGAATGATTCTTTTATAAAGAAAATAAATTATATGCTTTGGTTTTAATTTTGGTTTTAAAATCAAAGTTGAAAGATGCATTATTTGTGTAAATGTTAAGCCTAATATCAAAAGAATCGAAAAGAAATCACAAAGATACAAAATTACAAAAGCACTGAGTGAAAACACCAACTTTACATTTTTTTAAACCGCGCGACAAAAAAACACTTTTGTCGAGACCCATCCAAATGTTAATATAGGCGCAAAATTATAGATCATTCATAGTCACTGGCATAGTCAGTTTTTCATTTTCCGATCCGATATTTTTTTAAAAGGACTTTACAATTTTAAGGATATAAGCATTTCGAAAATTTGTTTCAATATTTGCGGTTGAAAAATGAAGAAGATATGGGTGCTAAATAAAAGGGGAAAATTGTGTCCTTTTAACTAAATTTTCTATTTTGAACTTTCACAGTCGAAATATGTCAGTAAGGTGAGGGGGAAAATACATGTTTAGCCTGAAGTATCATACTTCTAAATTTAATTTGGTTGCACTGGCAGCAATTTAACATCTTTCTCATTGTCTTCTGTTTACCATTTACTGTCTTTCACATCAAAACCACTTTTTGCAGACTTTTCCCTCAACCATTTACATGAAAGATTCCTAAATAGCTGAAAAATGCTGTTGAAAATGAAACCACACCATGTCGTCATTGTCTTTCATGTGTATCCTTGAAACTTACTTAATTAACGGCAGCTTAATTAATGCTCACACACACACACACACATATATATGCAACACACATTACTACATGCACGGCAACAATTAAATTAAAACGCAATTTTCTTAAGAACCTTCGAAACATTTAACTACAAGTAAAGAATTCAAACTTGCGGCAGTTTTGTGTAACATCATTTTATGTAATTTTTTTCAATTTTAAACTATGCTGAAATTGTTACGTATCACTTTTGTGAGATGCAAAATCTTAAGTACACATTTTTCACCCAAAGGCGCTAACATGTTGTAATTACATTCGTAATTTTAATGTTGTTCTGTGCCACAGTGAAACTTGACTATATATATCACCAACTCCGCGTAATTGATTCCACCACACACGCACACACACACACACACGTACATTCGCCGCTCTCTTCTGCACCTTTTGCAGTTTTGTTGGTGCTAAATTGTTCACGTGAACTTTTTCATTTCCAAGCGCTGCACAGTCTTCATAGTGGCAAATGGCACTTTTGCATGTCATTAAATGTATAAATGACAACAGTGGAACCTCCAACAACAACGACAACAACACAACGCTCGAGTGTCACAGTTTTAAGTGCTCGAGCGCTCCATGTCGGCACAGGCACAGACAACTAATGTAACAACAACTATTTAGTTATTGAGTGTGGTTGTGTCAGTCTCGGTCGAGCGTGTTATGTCAGACATGGTGTGGTAATAATTTACAACAAATTGGCAATAAAACTGCAAATGACACACGATTTTCGTTCGCCGTTAGAGCGGCTTATGACATTTGCCGATGAAGTTACACTTTTGCGGTTACTGCAAATGTGTTCTTGCTTTTTTATTAATTTCTTTTCTTTTCGTTTTTGGTGCAATTGAATGGAGCAAATAGGCAATGCGGGGCGTATGAGTAACATTAATGCAAGTCTATTTTAAACTGAAACTATTCAAATATTTTTTGTATCGTGCGTGTTACACTTCTTTATTGATTTCAGTTCCTTATTTACTTAAGTTTTGTGTGGCTCTGTTGGACAAAAAAATGTATTTATTTATTTGCATATTTATTTGATTGCGGCCCTTAACAAAAAATTCAGTATTTAAATTTCACATAAAGGTAAACATAAACAATTTGAGTGTTTATTTAATTTTTTTTTTGCGTGTGACCTATACAGGACTCAATAGCAATTGTACACTCTTTAACATTCGCCTACACATTTAACCCTTTCGACCCCGAATTTTATCCTGTGACTGGATATTACTTTTTGTTATTTAAATCATGAAACACTTCGCTAAGAAGTGTGCAAACGACATTTGAAGTCGCCACGCCTCTTTGTTAGAGTTCTAGAGCTAGTTTACTTTTGAACAATTTTAGCTTAAAACGGGTTAAATAAATTTTGTAGCAATATTTTTTAATTACAGAAAAGTTATTTAATATTTTTGGAAAAATACAAAATTATTACTTTTTGATTTTATTTAACCATTATTAAAGAAACAACTTTTTGACCAAACGCGCCCAATTCGTAGACTTCAATTAGAACACAAACTTTCCCTGATATTGCTGCAAATTATTGAAAATTATTTTGGGGATAACAGTAAAATGTTTGTAATTTGCTTTGATTTCACTTCTAAAAAAATGAATTTGTTGGTGCCTACTTAAATTAAACCCATAAATCAAATAGGTGAAATAGGTGAAGTTGCTCTCAGGCAACTTTGGGGTCGAAAGGGTTAAATTTCAAGCAAACAGCCTTCGTCTGTCCGCAACAATAGAAACGGTCTATGTGTTTGTTTTTTTTTTCAATCACCACAGCACACTGGCCAACCCATACGGGCTATGGTCAGTCTTTTGTGACCGTCAACAATGCCACTTTAAATTGTTGTTGCAACTTTGCAAGTTTCAGTGCGGATGTTATTTTACTGATTGCTTTGACAAATTACATGTTACAGTTGTTTACATAGTTGGAGCAAAAAGTAAATAACTTCAGTATAAAAATAAATACAACATATATGTACGTATTTGCATGCCACTATTTATACACAGCCATGCACACAAATATACGTCGATAGTAGTAAATACACATGTGTGCGTATATTTTTGGCAAATATTTAGACTACAACAACATTGTTGCATATAAAACAGTGAAACTTTGACAAATGCTGCGACGACATTAAAGCGCGTAATCTGCGATTTATAAATTTTTATTATATTAAGCTCTGAGCTGCGCAAGCTGCCACAGCAACCTAATTCGCCCGAAAAAAAATGTAATTCGAAGGGAAACGTTATGCTGCTTGGCAGGACACTTATGTATGTTCAGAGTTAGGGAAAGACAGGAACCCGGCAGAGTACTTCTCAGAACTCTTTGCTACACTTTACATACTCAAAATATTCAAATTACACAAAGCAATCACATTCCGTGACTATAACTGACTGTAAGTCCTTTAATTAAACCGGTTAGCGCTGACAAAAACATAAAACCTTTTATATTAAAAGCATTAAACAGTGCAACGTGTGAGTAAAGATAATATAATTAATTAGTAAGCATTGGCTGAAACAATTATAATTGAAATAATAATTATGATTTTACCTTTGGCTTTAAAAAAAAAATCCAAAAATCAAATAATTAAATATTCATTATTTAATTTGCTGGCTGACTGCTATAGCCCAATGCTACATTTTCCACATTCTAAATATTTATTATTTATTATTTATTTTTATTATAAAGACGGTTAGCATTAACTAAACCATAAAACATTTTATATTCAAAGCGCTGTTTTTGTTATGTAGACTATAAAAAAACCGCTTAGATTTTACTGAAACTATTATGATTAATTTTATGATTTTTCTATTAGCCAAGTCTGTTATATTTCATTGACTGACTGACTTTTAAAAGCCGAATGCTACACTTTACATACTCAGAATATTTAACTTACACAAAGCAATCACATTATGTGACTGTAACTGGCAGTAAAGACTGTAACTAAACCGGTTAGCACTAACTGAAACATAAAACATTTTATATTCAAAGCTTTAAACAGCACAACGGTTAAGTAAAGGTGATTTAATTAGTCGATTAGCATTGACCAAAACAATGTAATTGATTTGAGCTTTGGCTTTTAAGAAAAATTTATATTATTATATATTTATTATTTCATTGGCTGACTGACTTTTAATATCGAAATGCATATTAAGTGAAATTTAATATTACACATATGGAACTTTAAAGTAGAAAAAATAACATGACTTGACCTGACTATGACTTTAACTGACTATAAAGATGGTTAGCATTAACTAAGCCATACAAAATTTTATATTTAAAGCGTTGGTTTTGTAATGAAGACATAATGTAGAACATTTTGTACTGAAAGCGTCAAACCGGCATGTTTGTAGTTTAGAGCATATTTGAACCAGTTAGCATTGACTGAAACATTTAAAATCAATTTTACCTTCGGGTTATTAGAAAAATCTGTTCTGGCCGTCAGTCAATGTAACACGTATTATTGACTGACGAACACTGAATAGTCGAACATTTAACCCTTTACATATTCCCAGTATTCCAATTGCACAAAATCATTACATTGAGTGATTAAAAGCTAAGTTATGTGACTCAAGATTGTCACACTTTCTTGCAAATGTTTGGTATTTTAAAATTCTTGCTACTTTACTTAAATTAATACTTTTATTTCTATTTTTCATATTTAACTAATAAAAAGTTTTTCTAGAAGTACAAAAATTACTTCAGCAATATTTAATTAAAAAATACAGCAAACATTTCAAGTAGAGTCCGACCGATTAATCGGCATCGGCATCGGCTAGTATCGGCCAATAAAATTGGTATCGGCATCGGCTAGTATCGGCATCGGCCAAAAAAAAAAAAGAATCGGCATCGGCCTTTTTTGGCCGATGCCACATCGGCCGTTTTTGGTCGATGATGCCATCGGCCTATTTTTCTGCTTTAATTTGTATGCTTTCATTTTTTGTACCAACGGATTCTTATACCCCTTTTCAGTAATTTATTTTTAGATACTGTTCAATATAAATGTTTCCTAGAAATGTTTTTTTTTTAAACTAGGTATTCATAAAAACACAGATTTTCTCGATATGTCTATGCATTTCGTCTCTTAATGTGGATATCAGAAGAAGGGGCATTTAATTTTTCAATCTTAGTTTTTAATTATTTCTTTTCTCGTTGTTTTGTTATTTTGTGATGAATATTACAAACAATGTGTAATAGTTCCTTCAGTTATTTTATAAAATAGACTGTTTTTTATTGAATTCATTCGTGTTATTTTTTCTATGTGTATCGTGTTATTTTTTCTATGTAATCGGCATCGGCATCGGCATCGACATCGGCCGGTTTTCGCCCTTTCGGCCGATTAATCGGCATCGACCAAACTCGCCCTTCCGGCCGATTAATCGGCATCGGCCAAAAAATTTCGCATCGGTCGGACTCTAATTTCAAGTATTTCGAATACAATAGCACAAATGACTTTCAACTAAAATCAAATAACAATTTTGTCCAACAAGTTTTTCTAGTTTCTGGGGCTAAAAAGTTTTTTTTTGTGGAAATTAAAACTTTCTTACTGAGTTTTTAATCTTTGACTAAGCCGACTGCCTCTTTTTTAAATAAGTACTTTCTCAGCTATTACTCGTCCGCTTGCTAAAAGTATTTAATATTTACCTAAGTAATTGAAATAATCTTTAAAATCTTCGGAAAGCTGTCATAGCAAAGGTTTTTCAATATTTCCAAAAATTGTCAATATTGGTTTCTAACACATTTCAACTTCACCTTCACTGACAATCCGTAAATCTCTTCGCCAAAGCTGCAAAGTATCTCTGTAGTGTCAGACTTAAGTCAACTGCGCATTATGCGCGTATTGCATTGACACCGACCAAAAGCTGCACTTAAGCTGGCTAACCGCTTTCAGTATTTTATTTTTGAACAACTTAACTGACATCTTGACATTGCAAAAATGCCGCATGCTCATTTTTAAAGGAAATGTCATAGCCAAATAAGTCTACGTAAGTGCATATTAACGCATGTAGGTGGGTGTGCTTGTGTGTGTGTGTGACACACCCCCTAAAATTTCAATGGCTTGTTGCACGCACACGAGTGTGTCAGACTATCGCTCTTTGCAAAGTGCTGTAAGTCAATGCGCTTTGTGTGTCACTTCTCGGCAAGCAGCGAGTATAGAAATGTTTCAAGCAGCAGCGGCCAGCAGCGGCAACACTGCGACAGTGTATACATACACATGTACTTATATACTTAGTATGTGATTAGGTAGCAGACGTTGCAGTGAGTTGAAAGCGAGATGTTGGCTTTTGTCTGTTGTTCAATGTTTGCCACATTTTTCCGATTTTTTTTATACTCTTTGAACAGTGTTTTGAACACTACAACGTTGTATGGCGCGTCACTAGTACTTTTATGTCATGAGAATGTTTATGTAAATGCGTGTATGTATGTGTGTGTGTTGTGCTCTTCTCAGTGCAATTGAAGTGCCATTACTTGAGTTCCACTTTAATTTGCGCTCTTAAGAATTTCTTTTCATAACATTTGCATACTTTCATCTCTATGCAGTGGCGCACACAAGGGGGCGTGGTCCACATATTATTTGTTACAAAAATGAAAAAATTGAATTTCAAATGGTATTGGGCTCAAAAGTTGTGTACAAACCCCAACGACCTCCCCAAATGAAATCCTGTGTACGCCACTCGTCTTCATGAAATATGATTTCATGGAATGTGATTTCGTGCAATCTGATGTTGCATGAAATATATGCACTGCCATTCATTCATTTATTTATTGCTTTTCGTATCTCTGCGTTGCTACTTTGCCGTCTTGTACGGTGGCCAAAGTATCTGCAGCTGTTGCATCTGCTGACAAGGTCACTCATACGCAATGTTGTGCGCATACGCTGTATGCGAGTTTCTGCTAATTTGCATTCTCAATAACCATACGGAACATTGCAGCGTACATGTAGCAACTGTTGAGAAATTTAAATGCTTCATGCGAAACTTCCATAATGAAACTTTCATAATGAAATCCTTTCATAATGAAACAAATCGTTTCCGGCATTGATAACACCGTGCGACAAAAATTAAAAAAATGTTTCACACCGGAAAAAATCCATAAGGGCGTGAAACTAGAGACCAAACATATTAATACTGCATACTTAGTTTTTTATTTCTACATCCTTTGTCCTTTTAAAAGGACTTCAAAATTTTGAAGGGGATAAAAAATAAAAAAAAAAGATATAAAAAACACTTAACCTCGTTAGAAAGAGGAAAGGCTCAAGAATTTTAAAAAAATTGACTTTTTATCTATTTGTGAAGAAAGGATATGAAAAAGGTCCTTTGAAAATTTTAATCCTTTATATCCTTGAAAATTTACATCGAATTTTCTTGAAACGCAAGTATGTTAAAACCCCAAATCTCCTTGATCAAATTACACAAATATTTCAAGGAATTTAATAGGAATTTTCAATTCCCAAAATTTTCAATTCAATTCGATGCCAATGAATGCAACTTGAAGCCAAATTGATAATGAAAAGGAGAAACCATATATTACAGCTCGCGGCAGCATTATTTCAGCTTCAGAGCTCAAACCATTTCATAGCCACGCAGTCGATTTTGTCATTGTGTGTGTGCAATAACGTTGCTGTACCAGTGCGGAAAACATGAAAAGCAACACACAGTTAGCTGCAACAGCGAATTAATTAATTACTGGCTAAATGAAAACTACATAATTAGTGCGCGCATTATACAATTCAGGCTAAATATAAATCACGCACTACTTGGCGTATACGTAACATTTTAATTGGCGCTTTCGCTAATTTCATTCGCCATGCATTCATTGTGTTGAATTTCACTGTTGATTGCAATTCTGATTTGAATTTCACAACGCATTTATGAGGCATCATCTTTCCTGCGGCTGTCTACAAAAAACCAGCACAATGCATAGTCAAAAATTACGTACACGCAATTTGTGGTTTAGAAAATGTTTTGCTCTACTCATGCAAGTAGAAGTTTCGTCAGCCAACTTTAGCTTTTTCGTGGGCACTTGTTTGGTTGTTGGAATTGGCAGACACATAGAAATTGATTGAGTTTTTGGTTGAAGCTTTTTTCACAAAAATTAAAATTAACTGTAATACATTTTTTAACACTCAATGCCAAATTACAACTAAATAATACTTTTACGCATTATACATATTTTTTTACATTGTTTAGTTAAATTGTCACGTCTACTGTTTGTCACCATTAACGACAATTGGCTCTATTCAAGTGTTGAGCCAATAAGTTGCCACATCAATTTGTCTCCACGAGCGAACAGTGAATCGACCGAAACATGATCCACTCGCTGCTGTATTATTTCAGCACACGTGCTAAATAAATATATTTTTATTTGACTGTTGACAGTAGTCAGCATTGTTGCTTTTGTGACTGTATTATTTTCATATTATTCGTTATTTTAAATATTTTTTCGTGATATTAGTGTTGTTGTAGCGAATTGATAAATTGAGATGTGCAGCTCAAAGCATTTGTGTTACATCTCCGTTCGTTGTGATGCATTCATTTTTCACAATATTTTCATTTGATCACAATGCCTCGAACGTTGATGTGGATTTTAAAATATTTAAATCTTTTGCGGTTTAATTTTGTGTCTAACAGCAAACTAAGAGCTAAAATTTGCCCATGCTTGAAGTTTAGATAGTTTTCACTCAAATTTGGTAATCTACAACTAAATTTAAAGTTACGACTCTGAATCTTAGTTACAGTCTTAGGAAGGTTCAGTTTTTATTTTAGGTTATCAATACTGTTCTGATTACCAATATTACTGAGTCTATTCTAGTCTGAGTAAAAGACCAGGCTTGGACCTACTTGAAAATCCATATTAAAACCTCGCATAGGTAACACGACACAATCACAACTGAATGGGCTTTTATCGGCTTCAGCAGCATTGCATACTTTTAGGGGCATCGCAATTTTAATGGATGATTCAAGGTGATGCTTGAATGTTTGGAAAGAAGTTGCGCTCCTGTAAAAAGAGCCAGTGTTGCTAGAATAATGAAATCGCTTTCGTCTAAATTTTAAGAAAAAAGCTGAAATTTCCTCCCAAAAATTTAAAAAATCTCCTTCAACATTTTTTTTTATAATTTTGTCATTATAAACTAAAGAATTATACTTCTCATAAAAAAATAAAAATATATTGAGTTTATTCTATTGCAGCTTTTTTATTTATTCAGCTTCAGCTTAACAACAACTTAACACAAACAAAACAAATAAAAAATGCAATCGGTATGAAATTCGCTTTTGTAAACCTCCTTTAGTCATTGCATAAATTATACACGTTGAAGCATAAAATTAAATTAAATTAAATTAGACACTTGACTTTCAATGTTCAAGGCTTCAGTGCCACTAATGATATCAAATGTACATAAAAATCTCCTAAACTTCCTAATAAGTAATTCTTCCTACATAAAATTCTCCTAAAGGACCAAGAACCTCCTAAATCTAGGAGGAAAACTTCCGATCTGGCAACACTATATCGAGCACGGCAAGTAAAGTGGGAGCCAAAACAAAGACTAGAACCATTTCACTGTTCAACCATTCAAGAACGTCGTAGCCGCTATTTTCGGACTGAGCAACACAAAAATTCAATTACTTAACAAATTCTCCTTCTCGTTGAAATAAATGAGATGCTACAGTTTAGCTTCTGATAAGTGCATCCTCCACTTATATGAAAAGGTCTAAGAATGGGAATGAAAGTGCAACTTTCTTCGCACATTAATCCAAACTATTATGACAAAGTCTGAGTGCAGAATAGAACCTGAAGACAACAATACGATTAACACTATAAACCTAATACAACGAGCATTATATATTAAATAATATTTCCAATTAACCCTTTTGACCCCAAAGTTGCCTGAGAGCAACTTTACCTATTTGTCGTCTTATAGCAAAAGCCACGATTGATTTGTGGGTTTAATTGAAGTAGGCACCAACAAATTAATATTTTAGAAGTAAATTCAAAGCAAATTACAAAAATTTTACTGTTATCCCCAAAATAATTTCTAAAAATTTGCAGCGATACAGGGAAAGTTTGTGTTCTATGTAATTCTACGAATTGGGCGCGTTTGATCAAAACGCTGTTAAATACGTGAATAATGGTTAAATAAAATCAAAAAGTGATAATTTTGTATTTTTCCACAAATATTAAATAATTTTTCTGTAATTAAAAACTATTGATGCAAAATTTATTTAATACGTTTTAAGCTACAATTTTTCAAAAGTAAACTAGCTCTAGAACTCTAACAAAAAAGCGTGGCGACTTCAAATGTCGTGTGCACACTTCTTAGGCAAGTATTTCATGATTTAAATACCAAAAAGTAATATCGAGACACAGGGTGAAATTCGGGGTCGAAAGGGTTAAAATAGTTTCAAGTCAAAGATTAATCTTTATAAGAAAATAATATAATCCAAAATTCTTCTATGACTTTGATATAAACGAAGAGTTGCAGCTCTAGCTTCGTTTAGCGAATAGGCAGTGGACGATTTGATTGTGAAATATCGGGGTAAGAATTTAATCCCAAATACTTGTATGACATGGATTTGAAAACCTAGCGAATCGACAGTGGCAATACAATTTCTTGAGAATTCTGGCCAAAACTAAATCGTAAACTTAAATATAACTAAATCTAAGTGAACCAATCAGCTACTGGTCTGAGTTGCCATACAAACGCCTCAACCGTAGCAGTCCCAACTGGTCATTGGACCATGGGAAAACACACCCAGCAATTTGGTGTCTTCCCTTTCAATGAACACTGCCAACCCTATGAACAACAAATATTAAACAATATGACCGGCCAAGTGCGGGGGAGCAGAAAATGGGGGAACATAAGTACAAAAGAGATTAGAGTGATCTGTCAACCCGACCACGAAATAGTCACAGCACTCATTTAGCCAGTGCAATTTTTATCATCAAGCAACGAGGTCTATTTTTGCATGAATACATGTAGACTTGAACTTTCTACTTAATATTAATGAATTAAAATGTTACCGACATGACGTCCGTACGCGTCTGGATTGGAAAATTAGATACAATCGAGTTGTTCGTCTGCCCTGTCAGTCACCTTGTAGTAAGCTTCTCGTTCAATATTTAATCCGCCTTCTTAGTCCGGGTTGCCATATTAGCCTTTGTCCGTTCGTGTTGCCATGCTTGCCTTTGTCCGTTTGTATAATCCCAATCAGATATCTGAACAAAGAAACGAACAAATGCATTCAGTCTAAGATATTTTAAATTAAAAAAACAACTACACGCTACAACAATACTCTTGACTCATCATTGACCCTTAGAAATCATTCATTGTAACATAGCCAACTCAATTTTAAATTTCCTGATCCCAAATGCTTTTGAAAGAACTTGAGAATTTTCATTAAATACACAACATATTTAAACAATTATTTAAATATTTGCATTCCTGGTAGAGGAAAACTAGAAAAATTTTAGTAGATATTAATGATGATGGCAAAAGGTCACCGCTTTTTTTCGACCAAACATACACAACGTCAACAATCAATAAAACTCCATCAACGCCAATGTTGACATTTCGCATTTTTCATTTTCTCTACTAATTCCACTTTGCTTTGTTTTCTGACTTGCTCACGTTTTTGGTGCAACTTAGTCACAAATTCACAAATGTTACTCATACGCCACCGCGTACCATGAATTGATGCAGAGAACAAAATCAATTGACAGTAGATTAATTTTTTTTTGTTATTTTTAGCGCACATTTTAAAAGGGTCTAGAAGTACCAGCGCATTTTATGGGAATTTAAATACATTTACACATTTTCACAGACACATTGGTTTTATATTTTTAGTCTGCTTATGTTTTTGTGTTGCTGTCTGTGAAAGGTCGACGCAATTTGTTGAATTGAATTCGCTTGCTAAAGTCATCAACACAAATACCCATTTCAATTTATTGTATTTTCCTTACTCAATGGCGTTATTTGCACTACTTTCTTCCAACAACACTGCACTAACAGTTGGCACAATCAGACAAATAAACAAACAAACAAAGCAAGCAAATCCAAAGCGAAACGAACCGCTCGTGTCTTGCAAGTGCAGACACACCCACCATATAAATTTGCCATATATGTAGTCATTGAAGCGCACCAGTATGTAGATTTGTATGTATGTATGTATTAAGTGAGTAGCGATGTAGAAAACAAAAATATTACCATATGCTTTTGCGTTGGTGTTTGTGGCTTTCATGTGCAGCACGCATCAACTTTTCCAACATTCTCAAGTGCCGCCTTTCAATGTGACACTGACACAAACATCTACACAGACACACTCACCCACACAGTCATTTAGCTGCGGTAAGCCATTGACTGCAACCAGAATGCAGTAGAGAAAGTAGTAAACAGGGCACTTTTTTGCACGCAGAAGGGTTTTACATCACTGCACGAGTCTGTGTGCAATTTCTCAGTTTTCTTAGTTGGTTTTGCGTACGTTAGTGCGCTTCCATGTGGCATTCGATGCCTGCTTTCTGGCGTCTGCAATTTGTTGTTTTAAAAAGCCAAGCTACGAGCATATGTATAGTGTGACTTCTACATACATATAAGTATGTATGTCTGTACATAAATTAGTGTGTTTCTCGCTTGTTGCAAGCCTTGTGACTTACATAGACACGCATACACACAAACAGGCACACCAGCAGCACATCAGCTCTGCAGACTTAAAACGTCAAACAATTTTTAAATTTGACACTCCAAAACACACACACACACACTTAGCTATTACAAGTAGTCACATTCTTCAACTTTCGTTCCTTTGCTCCTCTCGACCTTCTCCTTCCTCTATATTCCCTTCGGCCGCTTTTGTTCAAATGATTTTGCTTTTGTGTGCATTTATGCAACGACACTTGTGTTGCATACTTACTGGCGTCACAGCAGCGCTGCCACTACAACAACAACAAAAATAGAAGAACAACTGCATCAAAGCGTTGCTGACTGAGCGTCGAACAAACATGTTGAACATTGCATGTCGAAACGTAAGATTTTAATTTTATTTGCAACCAACCATTTTACGACAACAATTTTAAAGTGCTTACGAGAAAAACTTTTACGAGCAAATTTCATAATTAATAGGGGTATTCACACCGAGCTCGTTACTTTGTTAGTTCGGTATTCGGTAGTTTTGTACGTGTATTTTGTGTTTGTACAAAAATTGAACAAAAACAAAATACACATAAAAAACTACCGAGTACCGAAGTAACGAAGTAACGAGCTCGGTGTGAATACCCCTAATATATTTTATGGTTTTTATTTATAGAATTTAAGGTCATATTGCATTCTATTAAATTGTTCATGTTATAATAGGGGTATTCACACTGAGCTCGTTAGTTCGGTACTCGGTAATTTTGTGCGTGTATTTTGTTTTTGTACCGTGCGACAACAAATTTTACACACGAAAAAATTTATAAACTAGGGGCCAAATGTAGTTAAACTGCGTTTTTAGTTTTTCTCTCTGACGTAAGGAATTTTTTTTAAAGGACTTTGAAATTTCAAGGACATGTTTATTTCAAAGAATTATTTTAAAAATTGTGCGCATTGTAGAATAACAATATGGGTATCAAATGAAAGAAAAAAATCCTTAGAATCTTAGAAAATTTAATGTTTTGGTGCAAAATGTTGAAGAGGTATTGAAAATGTCCTTTTAAAATTGTATCCTTGAATATCCTTGGAAATTTCCAATCGTTTTTTTTAAATATCTCTTGAGGACTAATATGTACACTACCAGATCCTTGAAGTCGTCCTTCTAACTCTAATAGTTTAAGATATAAAAAATTTAATACCTCTCTCTGTAGGATATGGATAATTTTAATATCATTAAGGATGCTGAAATCGTATTTATAGAACCATTTTTTTATTCTACAATGCGCTAAATTTTTAAAATAACTTTTTAAAATAAAGATGTCCTTGAAGTTTCAAAGTCAAAAAAAATTCTGACGTAGGGGAGAAAAACTAAAAACGCAGATTTACTACATTTGGCCCCTAGTATTGCAAGTATATAGATTTTTCGGGTGTTTTGAAATTTTTTGATTTTTGTTGTGTAATAAAAGAATCGAACAAAATTTAAATACACGCACAAAACTACCAAGTACCGAACTAACAATATAACGAGCGCGGGGTGAATACCCCTAATGCTCTTTACTAATTACTCTTGTTTTTTTCATACAGTAAATTCCAGTGATATTTATAAAAAATTTTATGATTACCAACAAAGTTAAAAAATAAAATCAAGTAAGCCACTTCTACCTAACTGTTAACTTACTTGATGCGAATAAATTTTATACCAGATTTATCTTCTTAAGACTTTGTTCCCGTCATTATATAACCCATAAACGATCATCAAATAACAAAACAAGCAATAATTCACACTAAAATTTCACATACCACCAGTGCCATTTTTATTGTTCTTGTTGTTATTTTGTTGTTTTTTTCTCAACTTTAAATCAAATTTCAACTCCCAAACTTTTACTTGTTTAGCTGCAATGCTTTGTCGGTTACTATTAACACGTTTTCGCTTTTAGTGCCATAATGAAATTACTGCCCCCGGCCCCCTCCCACCGAGCGAACGAGACATCGCGCATTGCACTCAAAGGCAGAATGACGGCATTTCCATCCTTCCATTTCAGCTTTTTCGTCGCGCGTCGCACTGCATAAATTCATTAAAGTTGCACTCAACTGGTTGCTGGCATTGCTGGCAGATAATTGTTGCAGGTAGCGGCGCATGCGGTGCGCCTGAGTGGTCCTTAAACTTGATTGCCGCAGCGCGTCGGTCATGAAATGTTGACGCAGACGATACGCCACAACAATCTGGTGCTGCAGTTAAATGCGCGTCAATTATTAGCAAAATTGTTGACAACTTTATGGTGAAGCAGTGCGTAAAGTTTTTCTTAGGTTTACCTATTTGCAGTTTGTAATGGAGTTTTTGAGCAAGTGCAGCATTTTATCAAATGTTGCGAAAAAAAAATGCTTCACGTTAAAGTAGAATCGTTATGTAAGGTGTAGTAAAAAGAAAACCAGAAGGCTTTATTTAGCATAGTTTGAGTCAAATATGCATCGTTTTGTTCAACAACTTGTTTTGAATTTGGAAGATAATTCCATTATGACTTTCTCATAGAAATCTACGCCCTTATTGGTAACAAAGTGGTGGACTAGTCGGCTTTCAAAGGCTTTTCTTGAAGCAAATTTTTGACCTTTTATTATTTTAAATTTAAATTATTTAAAGAGGTGGAAACCACTTCCTAAAAGGTGCAAACTGCAAGGTGGATACGCATAAGAACCTCTCAACCAAACTGGACTCGGAGCTTCTGGCGAGTCACAATCGAATTGTGTGGGCTTGTGTTGCCCTCATGAAACACATTTCCTCTCCTAAGTATTAGCCAAAGCTGGCTGCTTCTAGGGAATGCTTCCTTCAACTGTTGTTAGTCCAATTGTTGACAGTACAGATCCGAATTAAGAGTTTGGCCATAGGGGAACAGGTCATAGTAGATGATTCCCTGCCAATGCAAGCAAACACACAACAAACCCGTTCTGGCTTGGCGGCCGTTCTCGCTTGACGTTCATGTAAGTGATCCAATTTTCATTACCAGTCGTCATTCGCTTCAGGAAGTTTTTGATTTTGTTGAAAAATTGGAAACTAGACCCATGCATTTTTTTTAATTCACTCGTGTAACACCCACAATTGAGCTTCTTTTGGTATTCAGACTCATTTAAGGCAGGTTTCTACCTTGTGCGGCCGAGAAAACATGTTTTTTTGAAAAATTGTTGATGGGAAGGTTTTAAAGATAAACACTGGAAAGTTTTTTTCAGATGTAGGTATATGTTTATTGTACAAGTAAAAAAAGTTTCAAGATAAAATATGCAAAGGGGGGGAGGGGGCCATCGAGCAATGGCGGCAGGACTTCCTTACTCGCGGAAGTCCTGCCGCTGTTTGAGATGACTTGAAACACAAAAATGAAATTTTTTCTTATTCTGTGTCCTTTTGTCTATGGCTGGAACTAGGATTTAAAAAAAAAAATGAAAAATGAAGGAAATATGCGATTTTGACTAAAAAACTCAATTTTTACCTACTTTTTTCAATACAAATTTCTATTTTCAATGAGAAAAAATTATTATTTCTTGAAGATCCTAGTTCGTGCCATAGCTAAGGCCTTGATAAATGACTGTTTAAAATTTCGTAGCTATTGCTCAACTCGTGTGGCCTAAATCACTTCCGCCAGGTCAAAAAATGTAGTTTTGAGAAAAACGCGTTCAAAGTTTTGCTTCAGCAGGTCGGCGCGCTCGACACCGCTACCTATTTCGATAAATTGCTTCCGTAATTCGAAAGATTTCAACTTCAAATTTTGGGAGCGTATTCTACAATCATGTATTAATCCAAAAATGCATGAAAAAAAAATCGATTTTTTTGAACGCACAAGGTAGAAACCCCCCTTAAGTGGTTCCAAAAAGTTTATTGTGGAACAGCGGCGTCCCCAGGGGGGGGGGGGGATTAGGGGGATGGATCCCCCCCCTTGGTGGATAAATTCATTTATCCAATTTGATGTAACAATATGGAATTCTGCAAACATTTTTATTATTTGCGTTACCTGTTCTGTGATCACCCACTTAAAACCTAGTAGTAGCTCCCATGATCTGGCCAGACCATGATGTAAACAAGAGGATAGTCGAGGATTGTTGTTAAGGATATAAAAAAACCAGAAAGTGTGAACACATTGATTTGTTTTGCTTGCCTACATTTTATTTACGTAAAACGGTACAAATATACTAGAATAATTAAGTAACTAGCTAGTTTCAACTTCAATGAATTAATTTTGAAATCCAAAAAAAAAGGAAAAGAAAGAAATTTTATAAATGTAAATCTGCTTCAACTGCTTGACCAATGCAATTATTGCAACGATATAATTCAGTTACATGCGTCAAAAACATTGAGATTTTACATTGGGCATTGGATTCCTTGAACTGTTGACAATGCTGAACTGCTTTGCCAAAGAAAAACATGCAGAACATGCTCAACATGTTATTGTTCAGGTTGAACTGGCCGTTTTCTTTGTCGCCTTCGTCGTCGCTATCTTCACATTGAACTATTTAAACGACCATTTTTTCTATCAGTATCAGAAGCTTCGTTTTGTTCAGGGCCTAATATTACTTCTAGCAGCAAATTAATTAATATCTTAATTTTATTGCTCTTAAGCATTGGTTTCCGCTATTGCTTAGGCAATTTCTTCAGAGAAATTGTCCTCTCTGATTTTTACTCCAGTGTCGAGGTTTAAAAACCAAGTCTAATCCTCAAAACAGCCTTCCCTTCCTTCCATCTCTGCCACAGAAAACAATCCAATTGATAAAAACCGGAACGACAAGACAACAAATACTTTCTTCACATCTGGAATGTAATTGAATTGACACCAGAACACGAACATAGCCATGAGTACAATGGATAAATATTAATTTTGAATATGTTCAGACAATATTTTCCAACGAAAACAATAATTTACTAACCCAAAAGAAAATAAAAGCCAAGGCGAGAGAAAAACACTTGGATCAGGTAGATTTTGCGCCAACTAACGTATGTCACGATTACATGGGATGGCACGAAATGAGGGTTTCAAATCGAGTCAGATGGAAAAGCCTAGTTGAAGTCCTATGCTCCGTAAAGGACTAAATAAGGAACAAACGAAAAAATGTTTTAAGCCACAGTGATTCGTTCCATAGACAAAATTCAAAAAATTTATAGTCTCAGAATTTAACGATTTTGATGTCAATTGAAAGGTAAAACTCCAACTAAGAAAACCCAAAAAAATCTGTAAAAAAAATTAATTAGTTTCTGTGCAAATGCGGCTCAAAGTTGAAACTTTTTTCACAAAAAAATCTAAACACATATTTTCTGTTTTTTAGTCTATTGAGTAAACAAAATTATAAAAATACATGATTACCAAGATGTTGCTAAAACCTTCAATATAAATTAAGAAATAATGTGGCTATTTTCGCTTTTAATATTTTCTCAAAATTTGCAAAGTTGAGGCTTTTACTTCACTCTTAATCAAAAATATTTTTCTAAATTAAAAATCTGAAAATTGGCTAAACTTAGAGGAAAATATCTAAAAAGTATGTGAAAGTATGTTCCTGGATTTTTGTATTTTAAGACTTCTTTCTTTGTCGGATAATGTAATTACATTCTTCGATATCTTCCGATTTCAGAAAATAATTCAATTTGAAAAGTGTTCTAAACACATCTTTTTTGACAAAATTTATTTCGTCGTCCCTAAAAGTATGCAACCAACATGCAAAATGAAAAAATCTGCACAAATGCGAAACATACGTCTATTATTATCGTTTTTATTGCAAAACTAAAGAATCCTAAGACAATTTCTGTTACTCTTTGCAATTATCAATGTTGACATAAGGGGGGTTTCTACCTTGTGCGGTAAAAAAAATCGATTTTTTTTTTCATGCATTTTTGGATTAATACATGATTGTAGAATACGCTCCCAAAATTTGAAGTTGAAATCTTTCGAATTACGGAAGCAATTTATCGAAACAGGTAGCGGTGTCGAGCGTGCCGAGCCGCTGAAGCAAAACTTTGAACGCGTTTTTCTCAAAACTACATTTTTTGACCTTGCGGAAGTGATTTAGGCCACACGAGTTGAGCAATAGCTACGAAATTTTAAACAGTCATTTATCAAGGTCTTAGCTATGGCACGAACTAGGATCTTCAAGAAATAATAATTTTTTCTCATTAAAAATAGAAATTTGTATTGAAAAAAGTAGGTAAAAATTGAGTTTTTTAGTCAAAATCGCATATTTCCTTCATTTTTCATTTTTTTTTTAAATCCTAGTTCCAGCCATAGACAAAAGGATACAGAATAAGAAAAAATTTCATTTTTGTGTTTCAAGTCATCTCAAACAGCGGCAGGACTTCCGCGAGTAAGGAAGTCCTGCCGCCATTGCTCGATGGCCCCCTCCCCCCCTTTGCATATTTTATCTTGAAACTTTTTTTACTTGTACAATAAACATATACCTACATCTGAAAAAAACTTTCCAGTGTTTATCTTAAAAACCTTCCCATCAACAATTTAAAAAAAAAACATGTTTTCTCGGCCGCACAAGGTAGAAACCTGCCTTAACTGATTAAATGTAAAATCTGAAAAATTTAGCCAACCCAGTTGGTGCTGTAGCTTTCCAAAAATGACAAAATTTGCAAATTTAAGTCTCAGGCATTGCCAAACTACAACAGTTTAAGCAGTCAATTCAGCAGACTATGATTAACTAGTATACAAAATTTTATGAACGGACCACGGTTGTATGGAGTCGAATCACTGTGCATTCTGACAATAATTACGTGGGAAATAGCAAAAAAAATTGTAACTAACTGCAAATTTTTATTAAATTAAATTGTTTATGAAAATACACCATGGTCTCGCGAGGCCATGGTTTTTGTACTTAGAAAGTATCAGTTGAGGATATCATGAAATATGAGCTCGATAGCTTAACTACAACATTACTAAAGTGGATCCGAAGTTCGATGTGGTCTGGCCAGAACCGGATGCCTGCAGAAAGGTTAAGAATAAATGAATACAAAAATCAGTATTGCACTTGTTCTCGCAGAATAGTTGTATTTTCAGTGTTCCCAAAAGTATCGACTATTTACCAAAGTAGTAGTCAAACACAGGCTTCATGCCAACCCTGCATTAGCTGTTGAAATTTGACAAAAATGCGGGTACATTTTTTTGGTGAATTGTGTGTAAACATGGAAAACATGTTCACCTATATCATAATTAAATTTCGGAACGTCATACATTTTAATATTTTATTTTTTGGATTTATTTTACATAGCTGGTGTGTTATGCTTTTTAAAATAGGTCTTTTGAGTTTTTCGTAATTCTACTAGAAGAAGTTTTCAAAATTTCAGAACTTAAAACAAACTTGAATTTTTTAGTTGGGATTTTATGACCTAAAAATACGTGCCACTTGAATTTTTCGTTTTAAGAATTTTATTTTAGTATATGTACATATGTATGCATATATGTATGTATGTGCATATGTACAATTTTATGCAACATGTATTAAAAATAATACGCAAAAATTAAAGTATAAAAATGGCGTTAAACTGAATTTTTTTGAATATCCCCCCCTTCCCGAAATCCTGGGGACGCCACAATGTGGAATGTTTAGCTCTTGGGAAATCGATCCGACTCGAGAATTCACTTGATTTTATAGACATTATGCCATAAAAATTACAGAAATAAAATTGACGAAATCAAAACAGTGTCAGTACCATAAACTAAGGCTGGAGTTTTTAATAGAAAACCTATAAAACATAGCTTAATTCCTTTGTTGGTGTCCATCTTTGACGTACACTCTAACAAAACTGAGTCAAGCAAAAGGAAAACTGTCTGAAAAGTTTTTCAATACGAAATTGTATCTTCTTATCTACATAATCTATCCATCTTATCTATCTTTATCGAAGAAAAACAGTAAAATATGGCATATTATTTTCTTCACTGGTGTCCACCTTCGATGTGCATTCAAACCAAATTGAGTCAAATAATCACAAAACTGTGTGAAAAGTTTTTTAGTACAAAGTGTTGTCTTATTATAAAATCCATCTATCTTATCTCACATCATCCCTGTTTTTCCTTTTTTGCAGAAAAACAGTAAAATATGGCGTATTATTTTATTTACTAGTGTCCATTTTTGATGTCTGCTCCATCAAAATTGAGTCAAATAATCACAAAACAATCTGAGAAATTTGTTTTAATCTGAAACCTTATCTGGCTATTTAATCTATATATCTTATCTAAAAGTATTTTTGCCTTTATTAAAGTAAAACTGTTAAATATAGCGAATTTTTTCTCTGCCATGTCCATATTTGACTCGCATTCAAACAAAACAGAGTCAAGCAATCACAAAACTGTCTGAGATGATTTTTTAGTACGAAATCATATTTTCTTATCTAATCTAACTTATCTAAACAAAACTGAGTCAATCACAAAACTGTCTGAACATTTTTTTAGTACTAATCTTATCTTCTTATCCAATCTATCTATCTTAAAAAAAATAAAATTTTTTTGGCTTTATCGAAGAAAAACAGTAAAATATGGCGTATTATTTCCTTTGCTTTTGTCCATCTTTTAGGTGGGCTCAAACAAACCTGACTCAAGCAATAACATAGCTTTCTGAAACGTGTTTTAGTACAAAATTTTTCAAAAATCTAAAAGTATTTTTGTTTTATGGAAGAAAAACTGTTTAACTTGTCTTTTTTCACTTACACAACGTGCATTACAGATTACTAATTCCATCTATTGAAAAAATAATAGAATTGTATTAATTACATTTCTATTGTGCAGTGATGCTGTGGATATTTTTAGAAAGACTTCCCAAGCAATGTAGGCGAAAATATAAAAAACAACGCATTCTTTAATAAAACAGAACCTTAACTTAAAGTATTTCTGAAAGAATAATTCAAAAAATAAAATCAATTAAAATTAATTTTATATAAAGACAGAATAAAAAAGAGCCAGTTTAAAAATTCTTAATTGGCTTATTTACAGGAAAGACTTCCCAAGCAATGTAGCCGAAAATATAAAAAAACAAAGCATTCCTTAACAAAGCAGATCCTTAACTTAAAGTATTTCTGGAACAAAAATTAAAAACATAAAATGAATAATAAATTAAAAAAAATTATTTTATATAAAGACAAAATAAAGAAGAGCCACTTAAAAAATTCTTAATTGATTTATTTACAGGATGCACTGTTCTTTAAGTTATTTATTCGCGCAATTGTCTTTTGTTTCTATTTTATTTTTTTTTTTTTTTTTTTTTCTTTTGCTTTGTACTTTTTCTTTAACTTTTTTAATCAATCTAATAGAATTTACTCGATAGACGTTTTAAAAATATAAAAAGTTAATAATAAATAAATAGTTTGAATTTTAATATTGGTTCAAAACATACGAGTATCTCATACCATATATTCTTGTAAACAAATTTTATGATTTCAAATTTCAAATCAAATCTATCTACAATCAGCAAACTATTTTACAAACTATTTACCATATTTTGTTTTTAGCTAAAGCCATTTCAATTACGCACAATTACAGCGAACTGACTGTTTCACCTATTCAGAAGTGGCAATTGAATTTAATTATTAAATGTCACTCATACGACATGGCGATCACTTTTATACGCCACTTCATCATCGATAACACAGTTCCATCACAACAGTTATTAAAAAGCAATAAATAACTGCTGCTGAATAATTTGCTTTACGTAACTAACTTCTAATAATAAAACTATTTAAACCACTCTGGGGATTTTAAATTTTAAATTTTTTATGAACCACACAAATTCCAATGCCGCAAGCAATGTGTGTGTTTTATGCATTAATTAGCTGTCAAAACCATATTCCCACAATTCATTTGTGGCAACAATTTCACATTTATTTTTCTAAATATTATTTATTTTCCTATGCAATGCTTATTAGAGTGAAATTGTAAGTTGCGTCACTTGTTTGTTTGTAAATTTTTTTTAATTTTATTTTGTTTGACTTCTCAATAAATTAATTTGCATTTCATGTGCACATTTAATGTGAAATGCACATTTTGCACTTGATAGCTATAATTTTATAGTTACCACTAATTGCAACTATTTAATTGAAATTAAATATTTCTGCATACTTATGTGTTGGCTTTTTAGTGGTAAACTTCTGTTGATTGGCATTAGTGAGAACACATTTATTTTCGTAATGGCTGACTTTTTCCAGTATGTTGGATACTTAAAATGTGTGTGTGTGTGTGAGCATTTGTAGCAACTTAGCGCCACTGTATTAAGCAAAAGTTTGACTGTGAATCAATAATACTCTTCACTTCATAAAAATAAGCATTTATGATGCTTTATGTAATGAAAAGCATAAGTAAGAGTAAGTTAATAATTCTATGAAAACATTGACAAATAAAGAGCAATACAAAATAAAATTAAAAACTAAAATTAAGTAAAATATAATAGAAGCGGAAGTCTTTCTTAGTAACGAAAGAAACAATAATTCTGGTTCTATTGATGCAATAGGCAATCTCTGACAAAAAATTATGATCACTCCATATGAACTAAACATTGGATCTTAGTATCTATCGACGTAAAGGATTCTCATTGGCTAAAATGAAATAATACTGACTTACCAGGAAATTTACGCACACAGGAGTTCGTTTTGAGGGGTTTTCCATACAACTTTTGAGGCATTGAGACCATTTGGAACCATATTTGTCGTTAAAAATGGTTAAAAACCATTTTTTTGGAGTGTTTGAACCCCAAAATCCCCTTGCGTGGCCACTGAGTGTGTTCCATTGTGTTCCCCTATTAATGTTAAGCTATCCACAGCTCGGCCGTAATCCATAATCTCCCTCCAATTACACTGTGCAAATCCAAAATTTAGACATGGGGGGGACCTACTGGGTGAGTTTCCTATAGGTATACTGAGTTGAGATCCACCAGCCGTTTGGTAAGATTGGCTCTAGTTTATGAGAAATCCGACTTTGAAGTTTGGAAATTATCGTCAAGCTTGTCGCTTAAGTAGGTCCTAAATCGTTTCGAATATCGCTTTACTGTCTTCGGCAAGTTTGTAGATATTTTAACGACCAACAAATTTGCTTCAGACACCAATTCAAAAAAAATACATTCAAACTGTGTAATTGCGATGTGTGCATTTTTTTGCGCAGCGCTACGTGGCGTATGAGTGTCATTTAATTATAACAATCAACGTGGCGTATGACACTCATACGCCATGTAGTAAAAACTTATCCTCGTTAGAATATGGCGATATGTATATCAAATGAAATAGGAAAGGCTCAAAAATGTAAATAAAATTGATTTTTTATCTATTTGTAAAAAAAAGGATATGAAAAAGGTCCTTTGAAAATTTGAATCCTTTATATCCTTGAAAATTTATATAGAATTTATTGAAAAGTAAGTATGTTAAAACCAAAATTCTCCTTGATCACTTGTCAAAATTTCATTATTCTCGCTTCATTGGTTTGAAAGCTACTTACGGAAGCCGCAATTGTAATGAAGTACAAAAATTCTAATTTATTTGAGTATCAGTATTTTAAATAATAAAAAGATACAAAATCAATGAAGCGAGAATAATGAAATTTTGACACGTGATCAAGGAGATTTTGGGTTTTAACATACTTACTTTTCAAGAAAATTCGATGTAAATTTTCAAGGATATAAAGGATTAACATTTTCAGAAGACCTTTTCATGTCATTTTTTTACAAATAGATGAAAAACCAATTTTAATTAAATTCTTGAGCCTTTCCTCTTTCATTTGATATACATATCGCCATATTCTAACGAGGATACGTTTTTTTATATTTTTTTAATTTTGTATCTCCTTCAAAATTTTGAAGTCCTTTTAAAAGGACAAAAAATGTAGAAATGAAAAACTGAGTACGCAGTATTACTATACTTGGTCTCTAGTCTCACGCACATATGGATTTTTCCCGGTGTGAAAAATACTGTCGCACGGTGTAATACATCTTGAAAAATTAACCTCAGTTAATTAATTTTCTTTGTTTTTGTATATTTATTTTAACTATTTTTAAATTCAAATAATCGCTAAAAGCTAAGAAATATACAGATACTTATATTCCATTGACCTGTTAAAGCACTGTTATTGTACTTAAAATTTATGGTTCCCACAGACAATTTCTGTCAGTTCTTTTATGGCCTTAAAGTTGTCGATAACATTGTATTTGCCGCCGAATCTCGAATCTCTCTTTTTGTGAATATTTCATTTATTATGCACACATAAGCTCCAACCATTTACATTTTTGTAGCCAGAAACTACGATTTTTATGCTTTTTTGTTGAGTGCTTTACACAATCATTGCTGCTTCAGCTAAATTTCACTGGCAAACACACACACACCCACACACACACACACACACACACAACAGCAACAATTTACTACACTCAACAACGTTACTGCTTAGCATTTGACATTGTGTAGTTTTTGGATTTGTTTATCTATTTTTTGTGGTCCCTATGTGCGATGCGGCCTTAACCCATTAGCAATCAGTATGTGTCGGGATTTTAGTTTTAAAATAATTAAAGTTTCCTCTTTTGTCCATAAGACTGTCTATTTGAGAATAAGTCCATCTGAACGTCCTATCTTCGTCTGCGTAGCCATCTCGATTGTTCTTTGTTGTCCAGGCTGTCTGTCCGTCCATCCCCAGTCCATCTTTATATGATGAATCTGTATATGATGAATGAAATTTATTAGATTGTTGTTTAAGAAGTAGAAAAGAGACATTACAAACTTTTGCAATGTACAAAATATATTCATTGCTATCCCAGAAAACTTCGTTAAATTTATTTTCTTTCAACATTGCCACTTGTAAGCATTTGGGGTTAAATATTATCTATCGCTCTGTAACAATTTGCGACCAAAATCAGCACAATATGGCAACAGTTTACAATGCGTACACGTGCACCAGCACTTTTGTGTTTATGCTAATGCACACAACCGAAGGCTGACATGACAAAAGTTTGCATTTGTTAAACAACAAACACAACTGGCATACGTAGTTTCTGGTGTTGTTTTCGTTCACGCATAAAATTCCGCATCATTAATAACTTTGCTTCTTGTTATTTTCTGATGAATGCCAAAAACTTGAAAAACACAGCACTTGCCAAAGGCTACAACACAAATATTATGAAAAATTATGCACACAAATATTTCAACAAAAAGCAAACTCTCACGTAACCAACGAAGAATCAACACACACAAAAACTCATTGTCATTGTAACTATGCTCATATTTAAAAATAATAATAATAAAAATGCCGGCAATACGAGTCGCCCCCGGCAACAAATTTATCGCCGGTAGTATCGCCAGCGTATCGATTTTGTATCACCAGTCGTTCTAAAACGTCCGCCGAAAGCAACTCGCCCTAACGAGTTGTTGTCGCACGCGATCAATCTCACTGAAATACAAGGCATATCAATTCGATATTTCAAAGTCCTGGAAAACAACGTGTTTTTGGGACATGTTGCTAATTTGTCGCTGCGGCAATAAATCGGCGAGTCGCCAATTTGTTGCCACTGACGATTGTTGCCTATTTCTCACATTTTGCTTGGGGGAAAACTTGTCTTTGACATATTGGAAATTTAAAAAATGTCAATAAATAAAAATTACAATTAATGATTTTCTGACATATGTGAATTATTGTATGCGCACACATGTATCAAAATTTCCTATCGTACAATTTAATTAAAATTGCGCGCAATATGCATTCAGTCACATGACACCGTGGCGTATAAGTGATACGAGTACACACTCACACAACATTTGCCGTATATCAATTTTAATTGTGCTCTCATTTGACATTACAATAAATATATCATTAATTTATGCATTTCACACACAACAATGCTTTCATAATGTTATTACTGCTGTGCCATAACTGCAGCCGTCGTGTCGCCTGTCCAGCCATTATAGCCAATTGAAAATGCATAACATTTTCACATTAAATTCTCGAATAACAGTAAACTGTGATGAAATGTACGCCAAATGGTCGTACAATTAATTTAGTTGCATATTCAAAATGCCGCAAAGCAATTGTTGTGTCGTAATTGAGCGAATTCATACGCCCCGTTGGCTGCTTTGGCAGTGCTGGAATTAAGTTCATAAACACATTTTGGGTTGTTTGTGCAAAACGAAGTAAATGCACAAATAATTTTATAGTCGTTCGCTTGTGAAATTTGCAAACAGTATTGTTGTTTTTGTTAGTCTCGCACAAGCATCTCGATAAGAAAATCGCATTGCGTGCACGAGTGCAGAAATGGTGAGTGGCATTTAGCGTGTCTCGTCTTGAAGTGTTTTTTCATAAAACGATATTAGAAATGAGCATCAAATGAAAATGCTTATTTCAGTTTAATTTTTAAATAAGTAGGTGTACAGTTTTCATTGAGCGTGTCGAAAAATTTAAATTAAAAAAATAAGTAGGTACTACAAGTTTTTTTTTAATATTCAGCCGAAACCGGAACGGAAACTTTCTAGTTGAAATAAAAATCAATACATCAAGCATCAAAATCACCACTTTTCAACAAACAAATTTTATTTTAAGTAAATAAAGAACAAACATACATAACATACATAAATAAATACTTATTAATAAAAACAATTTATTCATTCTTTTAAAACATAAACATAAGAAAATCACCCTTTCGTACCTTACTCGCTAATATTTAAAATTAAATAATTTAATATTATATTCTAAAACAAAAGTTTATTTACATTGGTGGCATCTAAATTCTCCTTCTCCTCCTTTCACTATACATATACTTAGTATATCTGCTCGGCTGTTCACTCGCTGCACTACAAGATGTAAAAAATATTCTAGAAAGCTTCGGTTTCGGCCGTTCGGACATTTTTTGGCCGCAACTGAAACTGAAACCGAAACCGAATATTCGCTCGTACACTAAAAATTACATTATTACATTATTATTTACATTATTAAAATTTAACATATGTCTTTGTCTTTCAGTGCAAAGCAGAGACCTGAAATAATTATTATCCATATTTTGGGGAATGAAAAAATTGCCCTAATTTAAGAAATTTATATAATTATTGTTTTATAATAATTATTCCCAATAAGAAAATTTTTACGTCGCCTATAACTATTATCATGTAATAAATATTTTTGAGTTGCATAATAACTCTTATAAGTAACAAGTATAATTTTCGTTGTCGATAATTATTATTTTGGGATTTATGTTTTTTACATTGCTTCATAACTTTTATTTATGACTTTTTTAATTTACGTTACCGATAACTATTATTTTGAGAAATTTTTTTTTTACGTTGCTTCATAACTTTTATTTATGATTTATATTCATTTACGTTGCCGATAACTATTATTTTGAAAAAAAAAATTTTTTTACGTTGAATTAATACATTTTGGATATGAATTAATTTTTAATTGTTTTAAATTTACAAACGCAAATTAACTGCAGAAACCTTATTTCCACCAACAACTAAACCATTCAAAATCAATTCATACTCAAAATGTGGTAAGGCAACGTAAATAAAAAAATGTCTTTCATAAAAGTTATGAGGCAACGTAAAAAAAATTGTCTTTAAAATAATAGTTATCGGTAACGTAAATAAATAAAAATCATAAATAAAAGTTATGAACAACGTAAACAAAAAAAATCCCAAAATAATAATTATCCAGAATGAAAAAAATATTTATTTCTCATAACAGTTATTATGCAACGTAAAAATTAATTGTCGCAAATAATAATTATAATCAACAAATAAAATTTATGTTGCATTGTAATAGTTACATTGCAATTAGTTTCTTAAATAAACTTATAATAGTTAAGTCCCTGGTGCAAAGATTTCAATAATATTGTTCTCCTTTAGTTTTATACTTCTTTGCACGTTACTTGAAGTCAGTGAACCAACAGCACAAAGAGAGGAAAAGCCTCGAATTATAATAATAATAAATAATAATTATTAAACACTTCGCACAATGTTCGTCCTTAAATAACATCGTCTCTCTCATTCGAAATAACACAGTTCGGTAACTTTTCTCGTAAGAACTCCAAGTAGTCTTATGTAAAGAGTGACCAGATAGCAGTGATATTTTTTCACTGAGGTTGTCTGAGCAACTGTCAAAGAACTGGTGGAAACTCTCGCCATTTAAATGAAACCATTGTTAAGGAAATTTTAATTTTTTTTTAGTTAATTTTTGGGGCATTACACAGCGATTGGACTCCATACAACTGCGGAATAGAATTAGAAGGAGTCATTTTTTCTTAATAAAATTTGATATGCTAGTTAGCCATTGTCTACTGAATTTATTTGTTTGAAGTTAATTTTTCTTAAATTTAAATTTGCAATTTTCGTCCTTTTTGAGAAGCTATAGCAACAAGTGTATTGGCTAGATTTTTCAAATTTTATATTTAATCAGTTACGTCAACATTGATAATTGTAAAGATTAACAGAAGTTGTACTAGGACCCTTTAATTTTGCAATAAAAATTATAATAATAGATATATGTTTTGCATTTCTGCATGTTTTTTCATTTTTCATGTTGATTGCATACTTTCAGGGAAGAATAAAATATATTTTATCGAAAAATAGGTGTTTAGACCACTTTTCAAATTGAGTTATTTTCTGAGATCGGAAGATCGGAGGATGTGTTTACATTATTCGACAAAAAAAAATGCTTCTTAAATTGCACAAAAATCCAGGAACATAGTTTCATATACTTTTTAGATATTTTCCTCCAAGTTTTGCCAATTTTCTAGTTTTTAATTTTAAAAAATATTTTAAATTTAATGTGAAGTAGAAGTCTTAGCTTTGCAAATTTTGAGAAAACATTAAAAGTGAGTATGTCCACATTAATTCTTACTTTATACTGAAAGTTTTATTATAAGTTATTTTTATAATATTTATTTTTACTCAATGGGCTAAAAAACAGAAAACATGTGTTTAAACTTTTTTTGTGAAAAAAGTAATTAATTTTTTGCACAAATTTGTTTGAGGTTTTCTTAGTTGGAGTTTTACCTTTCAAATGATATCAATATTGTTAAATTCTGAAACTATAAATATTTTGAATTTTGTCTTTGAAATGAATCACTGTGCGTTGGATTTTTGAGAGATTTTTGAATATCCTAATAATTTCAATTGAGTTAACAATGCATAATTGAGTTAACAATACATAATGAAAATAAGGCAAATAAGGAAGTCCACAAACTTGGTAGCGAGTTTGATGGGGTAATGTTTCATCTTTGAATATTAAAAGTTAAATTATTATTTTCATAAAAGTGTCTAAACTCCGCAATGGAATCGCATATGAAAAATATACGCAAGCAATTATGAAGGCGAAACAAGTGATCTGATTAAAGAGCTTTGAATAATGACATTAAATTTTTAATTGCATTCAGAATTTTCTTGAATCTGTACTGTTTTTAGTTTATTTATTCGAGCTTATTTGTGTTATTTAAATTATTTTTTAGATGTTTCAATGAGAAACTTATTTTTTTATCAACATTTGTAAAAACCAATTTTAGTAGATTTTGAACTTTATTTATTTATTCAAGTTTATTTGTATTATTAATAATAATTTGAGATTTTCTAATAAACAATATATTCATTTACCATACTTGTAAAAACAAATTTAAGAGATTTTAAACTTTTGAAAGGAAGTTTTAATTATTTTTTTAAGTTTTAGATGAAAATCTTCTCAGATAAGCGGCAACACTGAAATTCTTGCGAACCTACCAATGAAGCTAAGTTCGAAACTTTTAAAGCATCATCCATATTTGTTTCGATTTCAATCACTTAATGTTGTCCACGTTAATTCAACAAATTCAACTGGTTTATTGGGCCAAGTACATATGTACCCTGCGGTTTTAACTACTTCTGACATAATTCTAAAGAAACCCATATTTAGATTCCTATAGAACTCTTGCCGTCCTTGGGTCAATATCTCTGACAAATGATTCTCACAGGCCTCTTCAAGGCCTCTTGAAGACCTGTGAAAACCATTTTTCCGAGACTTCAAGAGTCTAATGAAATGCAGTTGTTAGATACTTTCAAAAGGCCACCTGCAAAAATCACTTGTCACATATTTTGACCCAAAGATCGCAGAAATTCTATGAGAGTAAAATCATAAAATTATTATTTATTTAATTAATTATTATGTACTTATTTATTTATTTATATACTTATTTATTTAATTATTTATATTTCTATGTCTATGAATATAGGTTCCTCCAGACTACGAATAAACCGCTTATTTTGTAAAAATAATTGGCTTATAATAATGATTGAAAATTGAAATGATTGAAATTTGATTTCAAAGGAAAATTTTGAATTAATTAAAAAAACAGAATATTTTTTTATTTATTTTTTATTTACAAAAATGCAAGTAACGGCTACCTTTTGCATCTTTAAAAAATTTTCGCAATGAGAGCCAACACTTTTATGCCGATTCCGTGCGCCAAATTGGTAGATTTCGTACTGTAGACAACTGAGCTGCCGTACAACTCGTTACTTGTGAAAAATTATTCCACAACGCTCGAGGTTATTGTGAATTACTTACACTGCCACTTTAGTAGCGATGGCTGGCGCTGGTGCAATGCTTTACTGCGAGAAATTTTTAAAATTTGTTGTTCCCTCTCGAATTCAATTGACTGCGCCTGAGCGAAAATCTCCCGCCATCCTTAACCACTTTGGCCGGGCCAGAGTTGATTTAAGCGCACATATGTACACACACATAAATACATAAGAACGTACAAACGTGAATGGCAACTGTGTACAGTTGCACTTGCAGTGGCTACAAATCAATTGAAATTGCAGCAGCAACACAATTTGCCTCTTCGTATCTCTTGCACTCATTTTTGTTTGTGCTTTTCACTTTGTGCGCATTTTATTTGTAATTTGTTGCTATTGTTGTTGCTTTCTTATGTGGTCATTGAATGAAAACCGTTTGAAGTTTAACCAAAGGAAATGGTAGCAGCTGACAGTGGCCAGTCGACACCACACAGAATGCAAATAAAAAGGCAACAACAACACTTGGTTGCTTAGTGACCAGACAACAAATCAAGACCGCCTTGCTGTTTGCTTTATGTCTGTTGTGTCAAGTTAAGTTGCTTATAACATTGCACAGCAACAGTGAAACAGATGATGCCAGTTCCATCAACCAGTGCTCGGTGAGCCTTCAAGCAACGGCAATCAAATTTGACATGAGGCAATCAGTAGAAGTTTGCAATTGACAGATGTTTCCAATGTTTGCCAGGATGACTGATGTTTTGATGGAAAAATTAAAAAAATTAGTTAACTATAGCAAATTATCTAATTTTTAAAATAAAATTAAATAAAAATTAATTTAACCCTTCAATTCCCAGTGTCACCTGTAGGTGACAGATGCTTAATCTTTTTTCCTACCACATAGGTTTTTATTTTTAAATCTAAGCTATTTTATCTACGCTATTTCGTATCGTATCTACGCTATTTTATTTAAAAAAAAATTATCTATTTCACTATTTGGGGCATGGGAATTGAAGAGTTAAAAAAAAATAAGTTAAATAAAAATGAAAATTTCAATTTATCTAATTTGATTAAAAATTAACAAAAAAAAACAATATTCAAAAGTGTTTTAAAAATTGTTCTTAAAGCACTCACACGAAGTTTTAAATAGATGAGAAAACTGCTTCCACTTTCTGCATATTTATCTTTTCAATCTTTGCAAACACTCGTCATTTTCTGATTGCACTTAAAAATTTTCTTGTTCTTCCTTCTGATTACTATTTACAGCTGAGACAGTGAATAACAGAAGCGCACACAAACAAGAAACGCCGAAATTGGGAGGCTGAATTTTGACAACAAAAACACTTTTCAGTTGTGCAAATATCAACTTGAATTTGCTATGATTGGTGCAACAACAGCAACAGCAACAAATACGAAAATAAATAATAACAGTGAACTGTATGATAGATCGATGCGCATAGCTACCCACACATGCTGCAAGACGAGTAACTAAATACGGCGCCTTGTTGACACAACTTTCGTTGCTCATACGCCGTGTGGTGCAGAACGGAACACATCGACCGGATTGAAGAGTGCCAAGTGGGTAAAACATATTGAAAAACTTGCATGATAATAAAAATACAAATTGTGTATGAAGAAAAAAACACAACAAATGTGGAAAGAGTTGGCATTGATGTGGCAACCACAGCTGCCTAAAGTATAAAAGGTTTGCAATCACAGTAGACGAGTTCGAGTAATGCTTTGTGTGCATACTTAAAGTGAAGTATTCAAAGAGTTTACAAAACAGAATGATTAAGAATTGTATTCTTTGGGCACAACTGAGGGAACTCAATGAACAGATGGAATGAATAAAAATTACAAATAAATTCAAAGGGAATTTACTAGTTTCCGATCGAAACATCTTTTTTGGGCCGAAACCGAAAACGAATTTCGGTTTTTTTTAAATATTCGGTCAAAACCGAAACCGAAACTTTCTAGTTGAAATAAAAATCACCATATCAAGCATTTTTCAACAAACAAATGTTACATTAAGTTATATAAAGAACAAACAAACAAACATAACATAAATAAATAAATACTTATTAATAAAAACAATTTACTCATTTTTTAAAAACATGAACATGAAAAAATCACAAATCAAAAATCATTTAATATTATATGCTAAAGAAGAAGTTTATTTACATTGGTGGCATCGAAATTACTCCTCCTTTCACTATATATCTGCTACACAATGAATTATAAAAAATATTCTAGAAAGTTTCGGTTTCGGCCGTTCGGCCATTTTTTGGCCGTGTGTGCCTGACTAGAAACGCATTTTCTTTTAATTCATCTCTTGCCAATCAAGATCAGGGTTCTCTAGGCGCTATAAAAAGGCTAATCTGAAAGTTTCTAAGATTATGTGACTTGTCACATTTTCATTCATCCAAAAGTCCGGAAAAAGTCATTCAATATGAGAAGAAATACCAAACTATATTTAACCCCAATTTCAGTCAATAAATCAATTTGCCCTCCTCATGAAGATGAAGCAAATCCGTTAGTTAAGCTTCTGCTGCATTGCTCAGATTAGAAAGAAACCTAGAACCCCAAGAAGCAACGACATTTCTGTAGAACTGGGCATTGCCATAGGAAGTGTTGTACTTAATGCCTCTGTTTCTTCTTCATAACCACAGCTTCGAGAGACATCAAACTAAATGTTTTGTAATAATTCCAATACGCAACCTGACAGAAGTTCGACTAAGCTATAACATACAAATGTCCACTATACAGTTTTTCGGTACAGTACAGTAGAATGTAGAGCGTAGAGACAATATCTACCACTCCACCGATCTACGTAGAGTTGGTATAGAAACACTTTGAGTAGTAACAAATAAGCCTTAAAATGGTATTGGGCTCAAAAGCTATGGGCGAGCCCTCCAAAACTGAAGTCCTCTATGTGCCACTAGTATCCACAATGATGTGTAGCAAGAATCCAGGCTCAAACTGTCACTCTGGTGGCGCCCATATCTCATATCTTCTTCCTTCTACTGTACGACATAGTACACGAAAATAGAAAATGATGACCTCTCCATTCGAGGCAAATCTCATCCCGCCGAGCCATTTCTTGAAGCTTGGGAACAGAAAATAGTCGCAGCGGGTTACATCTGGTATGTTGGATGGGGTAGCAGTTCGTAGCCCAATTGATGGATTTTTGCCATAGTGACTACGAACGTGTGCGCTGGTGCGTTGACCTGCTGGAAGAGAACTTTTTCTTTGCCAAATGCGGTCGTTTTTGCTTCAAATCGGCGTCAAATCAATCCAACAGCTCTGCATAATATGTGCCAGCAATCGTTTGATCCTTTTAAAGGTAATGGATGTAACTGACACCGCATGCATTGCAAAAAACTGTAGCCATAACCTTGTTGCCCAACAGACCCACCTTGGCCTTCTTTGGTGCAAGTTCACCCGGAGAAGTCCACTGCTTTGACTGTTCCTTGGTCTCTGGTGTGCAGTGATGGATCCATGTTTCATCCACGGTTACGAATTGGCGCAAAAACTTGTTCGAATTTCGATTGAACACCGCCAAAACCCCCTTTGAAGTGGTCACGTACCCATCGCAAAGATATATTTTTCATGTACAAATATTCATGCAAAATATTGTTAAACGCTCAGTTGAGATGCCTACAGCTTCAGCCACTTCACGCACTTTCATTGCCCATTCGTCGAATATCATTTCATGGACTTTATCAACCGTTTCTGGCGTCACGTCTTTTGGCGACCTGAACGTTCGGCGTCTCTTGTGCTGGTACGACCACAACGGAATTCAGTAAACCAATTCTTAACCATGAAAATTGAGGGTGCAGAGTCCCCATAGTATTTATCAAGCCTATCCTTGGTTTCAGTCATGGTTTTTTTTATGCAAAAAATAATGTTTTATCAGCACTCGAAATTCACTTTTTCCATTTTTGTCGAAATTCGCAAAGTTGTCTGCTTTCAATGACTGTCAAACACAAAGTAAATGACGCATGATGCTCAAAATTTGAATGTAGCCAACTAAGAAATGGTAGTTGACAGTAGCAAGGTTGCATTTAAAGTTACAACGCGGGAATTTAAAAAAGTCACTGGCTTCTCTAACTGCCCTCGTAGGGTGTCCCAACAGAAACTTGCATTTTGAATTGGCTGAAAAATAATGAACGCACATATTTTTCCAAACGGGTTTTTTATTAGAAAGGTCCATCCATGCCGTTATGTATGAAATACAATTTCATTCATGTAACTGCCGTTGCTGGCTTTACAGTACATCATTCTTTCGACCCAATATTTCACTACATTTTCCAATGTGTGCGGCTCTATCTCATCGATGGCTTGTCGAATATTGGCTTTCAAGCCCTCAATCGACGCTGGTGGGTCCACATAACATCTATTGTTCACGGTTCCGCATAAAAAATAGTCTAGCGGAGTCAAATCGCAGCTGCGTGGTGGCCAGTGCAGATTTCCAAAACGGCTGTTTACACCGTGCGACAACAAATTTTAGACACGAAAAAATAGATATACTAGCAAAACTAGGGGCCAAATGTAGTAAAACTGCGTTTTTAGTTTTTCTCTCTGACGTCAGGATTTTTTTTTAAAGGACTTTGAAATTTCAAGAATATGTTTATTTCAAAAAATTATTTTAAAAATTGAGCGCATTGCAGAATAACAATATGGGTATCAAAAGAAAGATAAAAATCCTTAGAATCTTAGACATTTTTTTGTTTTGGTGCAAAAGGACGAAGAGGTATTGAAAATGTCCTTTTTCAACTTTATCCTTGAATATCTTTGCAAATTTCCAAAAATTTTGTTTGCAAAAAATATATCTTAAGGACTCCTTGAATTTAGTCCTTCTAACTTTATTTGTTTAAGATATAAAAAATTTAATACCTTTCTCTTCCTTCCATTCCTTCCGTCATTTTTCACCAAAACATTAAATTTTCTAAGATTCCAAGGATTTTTCTCTTTTATTTGATACCCATATTGTTATTCTGCAATGCGCTCAATTTTTAAAATAATTTTTTGAAATAAACATGTCCTTGAAATTTCAAAGTCCTTTAAAAAAAAATCCTGACGACAGAGAGAAAAACTAAAAATGCAGTTTTACTACGTTCGGTCCCTAGTTTCGCGAGTATATAGATTTTTCGTGTGTATTGAAATTTTTTAATTTTTGTCGCACTGTGTTACACGATTTGTAACTGTATCAGCGACTGAACATTCACTTTGGAAGTAAAATTTCAACACTTTCCAGCGTTCTTCGAGCGAAAAGCGATCCATATTCGTTAACCGCAAAGAATAAACTAATTATCTGTCAAAGAATGACAGACGTAAATGCTGCCAAAGTCGATTTCAAATGCTAGTTCAAAATGCAACCACCATATGGGACAGCCCTAAGCACTATGCATAAGGAATTATCTTCTCAAAGCTAAGTAGGCACATTCAACAAACTTGTAGTTAATTAACATTTGAGCCATAACTAAAAGAGCGCAGAGGTCGGCTAGGCCCTAATGTAGTCGTGTTTTCATTACATGTATTTAAATTTTAAGCCAATAATAATCTTTACTTTAACACAAAATTAAGCAAAGTAAATATTATCTCAATAACAAAAACAACATTTTCAATTACAACAACAATGTTTACTATCTTTACAGTACATCGGCAACAAGTACCAAAGCATACAACAAGTAAACGGAGCGCAAAAATAGCAGCAACAACAACAACGGCGACATCATTTCTCGCTGTTTCAACGTCGACTACGCACACAACGCGAATACACAACAGCAAACATGCAAAATTTATTGCTATACAGCACAGCGGCCGCAGCAGCAGCGGCAGCGGTCACTTTGGCACAAAGCGCCAACACCAGCGGCGACGGCAGCAGCAGCCCGCCAAACATGTTGCCTACAGCGGCAACAGCAGCGCCTCTGCTGAATGTCACTTGGTCGCTGTGGGAGTGGACCACAGCGGCGACAGCGACAGCAACCAGCAACAGCAGCATCGGCAGCAAAACTATGGTCGACGACAGTGGCGGTGGCAGCGACGGCAGTGGCGGCATTGTGCAGCAACTGCTGCTCAACGTCAGCGACGAGCACCACCGCAACAACAACAGCATCGGCAGCCGCAGCTACGGCGCAAACAGCAGCGCCACGGACAGCATTTACTACGGCGACGACACGGCCACCGAGACGCCGTATGTGCCGTATGTGCTGCGACCGGAAACGTACATTGTGCCGGTGCTGTTTGCGCTCATCTTCATCGTGGGCGTGCTGGGCAACGGCACCCTGATTGTCGTCTTTCTCGGCGTGCGCCAGATGCGCAATGTGCCCAACACGTAAGTGTTGACATTGCTTTGCTTACATTGTTGTTGTTGTTGTTATTGTTTGGTTTTTGTTTCTTGATTCGTCCAACCCTTGGGCCGTTTTATGACTTAATGGTGCGCACTTTATGGTCGTCGGTTGGTCGTCGAACTTGTTGAATTTAATGTGCGGCGTGTTTCGTTCGCGCTGTGCTTTATTTCGCACTAATGGCGCACAGTGCGTGGGTTGCATCTTTAATGGTGGCCTATTCAAAACTGTCCGCCCGCACCAGGCAAACGACACCCAGTTCGTGTGGCAACTGTCAAGCCAAATGCCAGAAAGGAATCCGCACACACAGCACTAACGAATGACAAATAGAAAGTCCCGTCATACCTAATGTATGCGCAACAATACATTCCATTTAATTTAATTTTCATACAGTGGCTTTGCAAGAAGGTCGCCCTTCATCGAAAGCGCCAATGCTGCGCCCCAAATTATGCAGCACGTTGTGCGCTAATGTCTTTCACAACACGTACTTGATGACGTCATTTATGCGGCATACAGTCGTTGAAATATACACGCTACGTGCTGCAATTAAACATGCGCCAATAAAAAAAAAACGCGCGCACGACATGCCGCGACCGAGTGTGGGCTGTGTGTTGTCCTTCGGTTGTTGTGGCTGATCGTAGACAAGTCTAATAGATTCGCTACTATAATTACGCATTTAGTGAACCAATCATTGAGCAGCATTGTATCAAAATGCAAATCGGTCTGCGGGCCAATTTGCCAATGTTGCTGTATGTTGACTCAATGTTGCTGTATGTTTAAAATTTTTGTACTGTGTTATTATAATTTGTATTTTTTATTTATAATATATTTGGTGAGGTAAGTCACACAAGTTTCGGATTTTAATATTTGATTGAAAACTGCCCACAAAAAAAACGAAAGCGTCTTTTTAAAATCATAAAAATTGCTTATTTTATTAAGAGGGGACTTCTTGTTTGGAGACCACCTGAACTATTTTTCAATGGGAAATATTTTTTTTTTAATATTCAAAATTTTTCTCATCAACTCAAGCAGAGCTAGCAATTTATGAAAAAAGTATTTAATGAAGGTTTCGTGTTTAAGGCTTCTTATTTTTTTGGGGGAAGTTTTAAGAAAGTTTTGGTGTTTGAAGACCCCCTCTATTTTTTAATCGGGAATATTTTCCCAAAAGACAATATGGTATTTTTTTTTATATTTTACTCAATACAAGCTTTTTATGAATAATTTTTCCGAAAAACATGAAAAAGGCGGGTAATGAAAGGGGGAGAGGGGTTCATGTGTACACAAAAATATTCACACTTTCAATGCAAGCAACTTTGTCTTAGACATCGAAGCTCTAGCTCTTCAAGTTTTTATACTTTCCGTGTAAACCCGGGACCTTTAACCTTTATGTGCAAATTACAAAAAACTCAGACGTGCTGGACTATTACTTTGTTCGGCAAAAATGATCAGTATGACGTCCTCTTTCAGAATTATACGATCGTTACTCTGTTGCAGAAATGCTGTTGTACAGTGTAATTAAGAAAAGGAAACGCAAAATTCAAGAATTTGTTGTAATGGAAGGATATTTTTGCACCACTCTCCATTTGTTCAGAAGTACTCAGACACATTCAATTCAAGGCACTTATGGCCTATTTTTTAAATGACTAAAAGTGCCCAACAGCTTTGCACTCTTTACGGCGGCTTTACTAACTTTAAAATATAATCTAATGTTAAATTATATTTCTTCACATAAGGTTTGGTTAGGTTATGGTGGCTGCCTCTGTAAGAGACACACCCGGATGCTTAATATGCATTTTCCGGAAAATTGTACAATATATCGCACATATAGTATTTCGAAGATTTTTAATGTGAAAGCGAACGCACGTTTTTTGGAACAGCTTCTTAATTTTCATTAAGTAGGCTGTGTTGTATCATTTTGTTAAAAAATATAAATCATAATAGTGGTGGTTACACAGTATGAGTGCCTTTTGTAAGCAGCTTTTTGCAAGAATTTGAAAAACCAGCAAGTGACGATGCTTCTGCGGAGGAATTTTTAAATAAATAATACTTTTTGGTAGCAAAAAGCTATACAATTTCGAAGTTTGAATCTCAGTTGATTTATTTCTTGATTTATTTAAATTTAACATTTTTCGCGTCTAAATATTTTTCCCGAGTCTTTAAAAAAATTGTACGATATATCGTACAAATGACTACAAGGGTTGCACAGCTTTGTACGATATATCGTACAAATGGAAAGCAAAGGTTGCAAGTTTTGTTTGCATTTCTTTTAAGTTATAGGTTTGGTAACAGATTTTTTGCATTTGCTAATAAAATAAATAATAAATTTGCTAATAAAATTCGATTATTTCGCAATTTTCGATTAAAAGTAAGAATTACTAAACGATTTTGTGTTTTACTGAGCAAACACAGGTTATGTAAGGTTAGACATGCGTACTTGCCACTCCCACTAAGATAATAAGAATGGGCTATGTTTAGTGCCTTTTTGTAAAACTGTATGAATTTTAATTGATTCTGTGTTTTATTGAAAGGAAAACGGCTTTGCAACAACAACAACGGTTATATAAGGCCGAATAAATGTGAATCAACTGTTTATATATATAATTTTTATAACTTTCGATCAAAATGAAATCACGTTGTGATTTTTCGTTGTTATAATTTATGTTTTTTATCAAGAAAATCAATGAATTGTTCATAAAACTTAAAAAAAACGGAACCAGAAATTCATGAATTTTTACTCCTTTGCGGACCATTGTACGATATATCGTACAAAATTCATTGAGCTGTAATTCCCAACTTATATATGTTCAATGAGAGTCAATATTTTGAAGGAAACATTTTTATCGCAAGAAATGTGGAAATTGACCGGAAAGTGTTAAAAGGCCAATTGTGATACCAGAAATTTGACTTGTTTTTGAAATGTGTATGCAACACTGTTTTTCCCAACATGGTTTACAATCCACTAATGTCCGAACGAAGGTGGATTTTTGGCCGAAGCCGAAGCAAAATATTCGGCATAACAAAAATGTTCCGTCGGTGTCCGACCAAACGTGGATTTTTGGCCAAAGGCCGAAGCCGAAGCTGATTACTAATAAAAAATCTTTTAAGAAAAAAAACTGATGAATTTTAGCCGTTCTGTATTTATTCATTTCTTTTTTTCAACTAAGAATTTATAAAAGAAAAATTTTAAAAATTTAATTTAATTTAAAAAAGTTTTAAAATTTAAAAAAATATTTTAGTAAAAAAGCAAAACCAAAAACAGTCCAAGAGTTTAGTTTCTAACAATAACAAAAAACTTAACAATTCAATTGACATAAATAGCTGATTAGAGTTCCTTTTTATTAATCGCAATCTTGATGTTTGAAATATCGATAAAACACGATATTTGATCAAATACTTGTAAATAGAAAAAATTGACTTGCATTACAGGGCGAAAATCTTCGGCTAAAGTATTCGGCTATTTTGGGCGAAGCCGGAGCAGAAGATTTAAAATTGTCTGAATTCGGACGGACACTACAACACACATTTCAAACGAATGAGAAAAGGGAGAATTGAATTCGCACTTAAATCATCCCGAACGGCAATTGGCAGTTGTCAGTTTTTCCTTCACACTTGGAGGGTTTTCCCTCAAGTTAGGATTTGAACCTAGAGCCGCTGCTGGATCATCGAGGCCGGCCGGCATTCACATAAACTTCTAAAACATTGTTTACCTCATCTGATTGGTGTTGATTTTCCAACATTGAACGAAATACGTTGAATTATTTCTGATGTTGGGTACTTTTTCCAAGTCTAAAGTCAATGGGTACAATAAATCACAATTCTCTTAACCCTTTGTTGACCTCGTCAGATTTTTTTGAAAATTACTTGCCTAATTATTTCTCATTTGAAATGCTTTCTTCATATTTAAAGACAAAAACTCATTAAATCATGTTTCCCGATACAAACCTTTAACCCATTGTTGACTCCGTCGGGTTTGATTTAAAAAAAAAATGAGAAAACAAGTGTAGATTTATTACTCATTTGAAATGCTTTCACCATATTTGAATTAAAAAAAAACATTAAATCATATTTTTCCATACAAACTTTTAACCCATTATTGACCCCGATAGATTTAGATTTTCAAAGAAGTGTAAAACACTATCGAATTATGTCTCATTTAAACTGCTTTCACCATATTAAAAGTCACAAAAGCCATTAAATCTTATTTCCTTACACAAATACTTAACCCATCGTTGACGCCTTCAGATTTTATTTTTAAAAAATTATAATTTAATTCAAATAAATTAATTCTCATTTGATATGCCTTCCCCATATTTAAGTTTAAATAACCCAGTAAATCATGTTTCCACATGCAAATACTTAACCCATTGTTGACTGCGTTAGATTTTAATGAAAAAAAAAACTGATAAAAAAACTTGCCTAATTATTTTTCATTTGAAATGCTTTCGCCATATTTGAAGTAAAAAACAAAAACCCATTAAATCATGTTTCTTCATACAAACTGTTAACCCGTTGTTGACACCGTCAGATTTAAATTTTTTTTAAAATGAAAAACACATGTCGAATTATTTCTCATTTGAAATGCTTTCACCATACTTAAGTAAAAACCCCATCAAATCATGCTATTTCATACAAACTGTTAGCCCATTCTTGACCCCGTAAGATTTTAATAAAACAAAAAAAATTTAAAAACTTGTCGAATTATTTCTCATGTGGAATGGTCAAACTATATTTGAGGTCAAAAAACTCATTAACTCGTGCTTCCCCATACAAATACTTAACCCATTGTTGACCCCTCAGATTTTAATTAAAAAAATAATGGAAATTGATTAAATAAAATTCAAATTAATTATTTTTCATTTGAAATGCTTTTTCCATATTTAAAGTAAGAAATAAAACCATTAAATCATATTTCCCCATACAAATTCTTAACCCATTGTTGACCGCATTCATTTAGATTTTCAAAAAAGTGAGAAACACGTTTCTAATTATTTTTCATTTCAAATTATTTCGGTTACTTTGAAGTCAATAGGCCCATTAGTTAATTTTTTTTTTTTCATAACCCTTGGTTGACCCCGACAAATGTAGATTTTCGAAAAACTTAAAACCGAATTTTAAATTTTGCTTAAATTGAATGAAACGTTTTCTGCCAGTTTACTAAAAATATCTAAAAAATTTAATAGACGGAATACACAAAAATCGATTTAACCTTAACACTCTCTTTCTTCTCCTTAACCGCGCTTTCTCTCTTTCGCTCCCTTCAACTTCCGCTCTCTCCCGTTTTACTGAAACATTACTGGCCACACTGACATTTACAGCCACTATTATTCTACATAAATCAGATTTGCCGATAAGCGCAAATGCTGCTTGTTACCGTTGGCTGCCATTTGCCACTTTCCGAACTCAAAATGCAGCTGCACACTGAAGTGGGCTCACATTTGCATACTTTTAAATGCAGTGAATGCAAATAGCAATTCGCAGCAGCGCACTTGAATAAAATTTGCTTTAACAAAATTGCTGGTGGCATTTGGATTTGCCGAGTTTCGTGCAGCCATCACAATTTGCTGTGGCAAAGGATTACAACGTTCACATAAAAGGAATTGAACCCAGTAAAAGAAAAGTTGATCCAAAAAATTGGGGGGGAAAAAAATTAAAATCGAAATTACTATAAAAAGAGAACTAAAAGTCAGTGAGTGAGTGAGTTTGTATTTGCTAATACAAAACAACAAACAGATAATATATGATTACAATAAAAGATCATCAATGTCATCACATGTGCCTTCAACTACTCACTGCAAAAGCGTAAATAAGCATTAAACTCAAATCATTTTGAACTAATAAAGCGACTGTAAGAATTTTGCTCTAAAAACGAAAAGCACCTTGGACATATTTTGTGCCTGCTTACACTCACATCTCAGCAAGTTATCAACTTATGCCAACTTATCTCATCTCGAAACTAGGCCAAATTTTCTCTTCAGTTGCTCATTTCTGCAGACAATTTTATATTTTGCTGACATCATCAACTTATCCACTTAAGTCCGTCTTACCTCGCCAGCAATGGCATTAAGTTGACCATAACGTTCAACGTCCACTGCGCACACAGCAACATTGTCGTACAGCTCATAAAACGCTTTGCGGCCAAATTATGTGGCATCCCTTTTGATTGTCGCGTAATTGAGATTCATTACGTATGCATTAAAATGAAATCATCAGCAAATATTGTCGCACAACGGCGCATGTAAGTGATATTGAAATGTACATAAGCAGCGACGAGAAGACACACACAGCCATCACACACACACACATATACACACTTACAGATATGAGCAGCAAACCTTGGCACATATTGTAATTTATATTAATATTTATGGCAGCCAACACTAATCAGCACGTTTAGTACGAGTATTCTTGTATAGCCAACAGTGCGTATTAGTAATGTGAAACCGCTTTTCGGCAAAGTACAGCGCACACTGAAGTGTTCTATACAAAGTGTTCTGTACAAAATGGGCCACGGAAAGCATTTAGTTACCAAATTATGTAATTGACAGCAAATTGTTTTCTTAGTTTCTTTCTTGTTTGTCGGCAAAATGAAAAAATTTGCATATTACTTGACAGTTTCTAATTTATTAATACTGTTACGAAATTCCAAGTTCGGTTTGATTGTGCTTGAAAATAAAACTACTTCAGTTATTCAGCGCAAACGCAGACAAAAATCAACAATTGCTTTATTCACAAATTTCACACTTTGCTTGTATTTACACTTGTTTCTACTTTGCTTGCTCAGCTAAGACTCGACTCGTTGCGCCGCGCACCGCTGCTTATATACCAGTTTTCTTATCGCGCCGAAGTTTCTTGCAACTTCCAATTGGAACACGCTCGACCATTCTCGCACAGTTCGGGAACCATCCTTGCCATATCGGAATAACACCAAGCGAATTATACCAAATTCGCCGTACGTGAAAGTGCATGCCTAAAAGTATGCTTGGAAAAGCGTTCGTGCATAGACAAGCATTCAGCACATTGCCGCGATCGCAACACTGCCCACCACTTAGACTTGTTCGTCCCGAACAAGTGCCGAGGCTCCGCCGGAGTAAGACGCCAGGCGCTCCAAATGGACTACTTTCAACCTGGCGTTTCTGTTGCAGCAGCGTTGAATCCTGTACACCACGTCATTAATCCTGGTCACGACCTTGTACGGTCCTTCCCATGACGTTTGAAGTTTTGGAGACAAACCTTTCCTCCGCTGCGGGTTGTAAAGCATTACCAGATCGCCTTCTTGGAACCCCGCTGTGTTAGCCCGTAAATCATATCTGGCTTTCATCTTATCGCTGACCAGTTGGATCCGGTTCCTTATAAATTGGTGGATTTCTTCCAGCTCCGACCGCTTATTGACTGCGTAATCAGTCTTAGCGCCTTCCGTCGTGCTGACCACTCCGAACTTCAAGTCAGCAGGCAACCTCAGCTCCGTGCCGAACACTGCTCGGGCTGGAGTGAGTGATGTCGTATCGTGCGGGGCTGACCTATACGCCATCAAGAACAGCGGAATATGCGTGTCCCAATCCTTTTGATTTCTGCCTACTACTTTCCGCAGATATTCTTCCAGCGTCCGATTGAATCGTTCCACCATGCCGTCGGACTGGGGATGCAATGGACAGGTGCGAGTTTTCCTTATTCCTAGTAGCTTACACACTTCCTTGAATACCACAGACTCGAAATTTCGGCCTTGATCCGAGTGCAACTCCAGCGGAACGCCAAATCTGGCCACCCAGTTGTTTACCAGCATTTCCGCGACCGTGGTGGCCTCCTGGTTAGGAATAGCATACACTTCGGGCCATTTGCTAAAATAGTCCATTACCACCAGCACATATTTGTTGCCTTGAGTGCTAAGTGGGAATGGCCCGGCGACGTCCATGGCAATTCGCTCAAAGGGCGCTCCCACGTTGTACTGCTGCATGCGGCCCCGAGATCTTCTTGTCGGCCCTTTCGCAGCCGAACATCGTTCACAGCTTTTAATCCAATCGGCTACAGACTCCTGGCATCCTACCCAGTAGAATCGTCTTTTAATTTTGGCGACAGTTTTTGTGATGCCTAGGTGCCCTCCGCTGGAGTCGTTGTGGTATGCTTCGATCACCTCGTTGATCCTGCATTTCGGGACTACAATTAGAGAATTGCTGGTCCGGCCATCCACACTCTCCCACTCGCGGTATAGGCAGCCACCAGACAGCCGCAGACTTTGCCACTGTGCCCAGTAAGCCTTCGCGATCGGGCTCTCACCGGCCATCTCCTGCCAGTCTGGACGTGCGCCCAACTCCTTGCCTTCAATGATTTTTGCAATATCCGTATCGTCGCGCTGGTCCTTTTGTATCCTCTCCGCAGACCACTCTTCCTCTGGCATAACGCTTACCAATCGGACGTCCACTATCTGCTCTTTGCTTTCGGCTCGCGAGCAATGCCTGCATTCGGTTTTACACGGACGGCGTGACAAGGCATCGGCATTTCCATGACTGCTACCATTGCGATGCTCTATAGTGTAGTCGTAGCTCTGCAGCCGCTCGATCCACCGCGCCAGTTGGCCTTCAGGATCTCTAAAGTTCAGTAGCCATTTCAATGCAGCATGATCTGTGCGCAGGCGAAAGTTTTGCCCATACAGGTATTTGTGGAAGTGTTTCACGCATTCCAATACTGCCAGCAACTCTCTTCGTGTCACACAGTAGTTGCGTTCAGGCTTTGACAAAATTTTGCTGTAGTATGCTATCACTTGTTCTTGGCCATCTATTATCTGTGATAGCACACCACCAATACTATGCCCACTTGCATCCGTATCCAGCACAAACATCTCTCCAGGCACGGGGAAGGCCAGAATTGGAGCAGTGCACAGTTTTTCCTTCAATTGTCCAAAAGCCTGCTCCTGCTCTTCGCCCCACGCGAAGGCTTGACTCTTTTTCGTCAGTTTGTGCAAGCTGCCAGCTATGTTCGCAAATCCAGGAACGAATCTTCGGTAGTAAGTGCACAGGCCCAGGAAACTGCGGAGTTCGTGTAGATTGCGTGGTCGGGGCCACTCTTTCACCGCTGTGATTTTGCCTTCATCCGTTTGTACTCCGCGGGCGGAAACCGTGTGACCCAGATACTTGACCTCCTTTTGAAACAGCGAGCACTTCTTTGGGTTGAGTTTAAGGCCGGCGTTTTGTATTCGCCCAAATACCTCCCTCAGCTTTTCCAGGTGGTCGTCGAAGCTCTTGCCCATCACGATTATGTCGTCGAGGTATACCAGACACGTCCGCCAATGCAGCCCTTTTAGCACACGTTCCATTAGCCGCTCGAATGTTGCTGGTGCGTTGCAGAGTCCAAACGGCATGACGGTGAACTGCCACAAACCGTCGCCAACACTAAAAGCCGTTTTCTCCTTGTCCTTGTCTGCAAGCTCCACCTGCCAATAGCCGCTGCGTAAGTCGAGTGTGGAAAACCACTGTGTGCCTGACAGTGTGTCCAGGGTGTCATCGATCCGAGGTAGTGGATAGCTGTCCTTCTTGGTCACGTCATTGAGCTTTCGATAGTCCACACAAAATCGGGTACTGCCATCCTTTTTCTTGACTAGCACGACCGGCGAACACCAAGGGCCTGACGAAGGCTCTATGACCTTTTCTTTACCCATGTTTTCGATCAAAGTGGTTACCTCTTCCCTCTTGGCCAGAGGAACTCGTCTTGGCTGTTGGCGGATCGGTTTCGCACTTCCGGTGTCGATGTTGTGCTTCACTATGGCTGTTCTTCCGCCAGCTTCTGCTGCAAATATTGACCCATAGTGCTGTAGGAGTGACCGCGCCTTCTGTTTCTGTTCGGCTGTCAATTCGCTGCTCCACTGGTTCTCCTGCGGTATGGCGTCCATGTTAGAACCGCGTTTCCTACTTCCTCCGGGTGGACTGCTTTCGCAATTGACAACTGCTTCAGCCTCTCTACACTCGCCAATGACCGCATCCTTTCCGACAAATTTGGGTGTGTTCAGTGGGTTGAGTATCCTGACTGGTATTTTGCCATTTTTGGGTTCCACTAATGTACGTCCGATAATTATGTTGTCGTATCCTTGTTTTGGCGCTTCTACAACCCACAGCCGACTTGTCCCATCGTCCTCGTCCACCTTTGCCCACACAATCGCCTCGGAATTCGCTGGTATCTTCTGGTGTTGACACGAGATGACTTTCCTTACCGCCACGCTCCGCTCATAGCCGGTGTGCAGGGGGAATTCAACGTTGGCATACCTCAGCACATTTTCTTTCAGGTCCAGCGTAAAACCGTGCCTAATCATGAAATCCACGCCGATAATCACGTCGTCCATTATATCCGCGACGATGAACTCATGTTCCAGGCTGCTGGTGCCGATAGCAATTGTTTTTGTTACTTTCCCTTTTACCGGCGCACGCTCGCCAGTCGCAGTCCTCAGCTGTATGCCATGCAGTGGTTCCCAGTTCTTCAGAAGCTTTCTTTTTATGATCGAATATGACGCTCCAGTATCCAGTGTCAACACGAACATCTTTCCATCTATCTTTCCTTCAATCGTCAAGCTGCTGGGTTGTCGTTTCAACTGCGAGACAAGGACGGTGGGGCAGCAGGTTGTGGGGATCAGCTCACGCCCCTTTGGGCTGACCCGTTTTAGTTTAACGACTCCTCGTCCTCAGCCCTGCGCTTGTTGGCTGAGCCGCGATTGTCAGTGTTCCTCGCTTCAGGCGATTGCGATCGAGAACGGGAACGCCTCTTTCGTTGACGACAGTCTCGTGATATGTGACCCTGCTTGCCGCATGTCCAGCAAACAATCTTAGAGGAAGCCAACCGTGGTCTGACCTGTGTCTCAGAGCTTATGGCCTGGATCGGAATGTCGCTGTCGGGCTGGATTTGACGTATCCTTGCAGGTGCATACCGAGTGCATCCAACCCATGTCGCCTCATATGTCATCGCGCTGGTCACCGTCTCCTTAAATGTCAGCTTGCCCATCATCAACGCACTGCGACGTGTTTCCGGATCATGAAGACCTTCAATAAACGACTCAATCTTCATCCTCTCGAGATCTTCAGCGCCGAATTTCGGGTAGCACAACTGTACGAGCCGCTCAATGTCTGCTGCATATGTCTGCAGCGCCTCGTTTGCTCTTTGCCTGCGGTTCTTCAGCTCACAGTAGTACAGCGTATGGTTGTGCTCGTTGCTGTACTTCGCTGCCAACGCTCGCATGATGGCCTCGTAATCACTTGTCGAACATTCCGGAACTGACTTCATTACCTCAGCCGCAGGACCTTTCAGCGCCAGTGCCAATCTCCGACCTTTCCTGATATCGGTCCACTGATTTTCTAAGGCAGCCAAGTCGAATTGCAGTTTGAATGTATCGAATGGCGTAGCACCATCATAAGTAGGCACTTCTGTTCGGGTGGCAAAACTTTCCGGAATCGGCGGCAAACATTGTCGTGGCTGTACCTCTCTCAGTCGTTCGTCTATCTTTCTGTGCATCGAATCTTCCAGACTGTCAACTCGTTTATTTAAGGATTCACCCAGGTCGTCAACTCGTCTGTTCAGAGAATCATCCAGGCCGTCGACTCGTTTATCCAAGTGCTCCACTTGAGCTCCCAGGTGCTCCACCTTCACATCGAGCTTGTTGGAGATTTCTTCCACTTTCTGTTCCAAACGTGCAGAATTTTCCTGCAGCTTGGTGGACAGCTCGCAATTTGCGCTTTCGAGTTTCGCTGATACTTGCGCCGATATTTCATGGGTCGCCGTTTCCATTCGCGCCGAAATTTCCTGATTGGTAATTTCCAGTTTCGCTGCCATTTGCGCCGAAAGTTCCTGATTCGTGGTTTCCAGTTTCGCTACCATTTGCGCCGAAAGTTCTTGATTCGTGGTTTCCAGTTTAGCTGCCATTTCTCGATTCGCCGTTTCAATTTGCGCCGACATGCCTTTAAGTGCAACCATTAGCTGGCTCATGTCCAATGCTTGTAGTGGCGCAGTGGCTGCAGCCGTACTTTGCAGCGACGCAGCACTAGCAGGCGATTCCTCCACCTTGGCCGACGCCTCTTGCTCATGCGTTCCAAACTCGTGTGCAGCCCAATCGATGCCTCGTGATTCACACGCCTCTCGCAAGCGCAGCTGCAACTCCACCTTTCCGCCAGCAGTCGGCAAATTCCAGGCGGCCAGCTCCTTCTTCAGCTGGTCCACCTTCAGCAGCTCGAATTTAACCATGTCTGCGTTTTATAAATTTTGTCGTTGTTTACTTTCAGTAACACAATCCCACTTCTGACACCAAATGTTACGAAATTCCAAGTTCGGTTTGATTGTGCTTGAAAATAAAACTACTTCAGTTATTCAGCGCAAACGCAGACAAAAATCAACAATTGCTTTATTCACAAATTTCACACTTTGCTTGTATTTACACTTGTTTCTACTTTGCTTGCTCAGCTAAGACTCGACTCGTTGCGCCGCGCACCGCTGCTTATATACCAGTTTTCTTATCGCGCCGAAGTTTCTTGCAACTTCCAATTGGAACACGCTCGACCATTCTCGCACAGTTCGGGAACCATCCTTGCCATATCGGAATAACACCAAGCGAATTATACCAAATTCGCCGTACGTGAAAGTGCATGCCTAAAAGTATGCTTGGAAAAGCGTTCGTGCATAGACAAGCATTCAGCACATTGCCGCGATCGCAACAATACTAAAAACACAGTCAGGACATACATACAAGTGTGACGAGCGATGCTTTCATTATCATTTTGACTGAAGGCTCCAACATAAATGAAAGTACAGAAGCTGATCTCAACTCAGACATACTACGGACAGTATTTTTCAAGCGGAAGTCTTTGCCGGAGATCTACAAAGCTGCTGAACTAAGCTGTGAGAGTGGATTATAATCCATAATAATTATTTACCACCCACTAATCACACAATTTTTTGGGATAATGAGGCAGTTGTAATGAATCAATTGTAGTGAAATTGGAGATAGTTTAGAACTGCCTTAAGGCATTTCAACACCAAGGGATCACTTTCTGCTTGGTTTCGAACCACTTGCGAGTGGCAGAGAACGAAGCAGCGGGCGAGATGGCAAGAAAGGAGGTCGCCTTGCTCACCACCGAAGTGAATAACTCTGAGCTTGCTCCTATATCTTCCTTGTATATGCATTATGACAGCTTGACCAAGCAATGCATTGAGTCCTCAATGGGCACTATGGCCCTCCCTTTCCTTGAACTGAACAAAACCCGATTTGTAAAAAACTCTATTCGACAGCTTGTTCGAGTCATTATCGGACACTGTGCTATTGGATATATGCTCTGGTCCACTGATGTCCTCAGAAGCTGTAGAGATCAAGAAGAGGTGGAAACGATACAACACTCTCTGCACCCAGCTCTGCGGGAACGCCTACTGGTGTCAAATTCTCCATGGGAGCTGTTCTTCATTTTTTTTAATCTTACCATCAAAATGTTCAACAGAAATTATTTTTGTCGATACAGTCCACTTAATAATGTTTTCAGTTGAAAACTTCGAGCATAAGAACACACAAGCACTCTAAGACTACATGGCGTATGAGTAACAATTAAATGAGTATGAGAAAATGTATCAAATGAATAGAAAATTGAACTAAAAATTATTAGAAAGCTTAAGAAATTAAACTTTCCCAATAAATTTTCAACAAGCAAACAATTTTCTATAATTTTCTGTAAACGTAAAAAAATGTATTTCAACATAATTTACGTCCCTCAGCAACCTTGAAGCAATTATGTATAAAAAAGCCCAATAAAAAGTGTTTTAAATTAAAACATGACAACGCAACGTTTTATCTAAAACGATATATTCAAATTTTTAAAGACACATAAAAAAATGTCAAGACAATTATCTGCTCGCAGCCAAAATACGAAACGAAATTACTCACAGCCCGCCACAATGCTGTCGCCGTAATAAAAATAGCATTATCCAGCTTCCAGCAGTCTGCCACAACCTACAACACGAATGCAATGAAATTGCATTTTTCCAGCGATCAAAAGTTGATAAGCGTCATGGCAATGAAATTTAAAAACAAAACATATTAAACCTTACCCAGTCTACTGTTTGTTGCTTGATGGAATTTGTTTGTGAATATGTCAGCGAATGCAAACGACACATTTGAGTTTTAACACATTTTCGTGATGTTATTATTTGGCATTCAGAATGCGGCAAGCACAGCATTTTAAAATTAAATTTTAAAAAAATGAGATTCGTCAAATGCACACACACACATACATTCACATCACGAATGCGGCGACGCGCTAGGCAACAACTTAATTCCATCAAATTGCATTGCTTGAACCCGCTGTTACTGTTGTTTGTTTTCATTTTCGTTGTTGCTGTTGGTTTTTATGTTTTCGTTTTGTATTTTGAGGGAAGGGAATATATTCCCTCCCAGGAGAGAAGGCAGGTGGAACCAATGTTTGGGGGTTGACCCCATTTATAAAGACTCCAGCTACGTTTTAAGGGTATTACTTTTAAAATAAACCTATAAATTCATATTTTACAAGTATTTTATCGATTTTGTAACGAATACGTAATTTTTTTTTATTTAAAGTACTTTCATTTAGCTTGAAATCAATAGGCTTATTAAATCAAGTTTCTTCATACAACACCTTAACCCATGGTTGGCGCTTTCTGACCCCGAATTTCAATGTATGATGTACCTAAATTAATTTTCATGTTTGTAGCTTCAGCGATTTGGGCAGGGCAATGATGAATGTATGTATATAGATTAATAAAAAAAGTTACATTCGATACCATTACTTGGATTTTTAGTCTTCAAATTGATTGTGTTAGATTGAACGACAAATGCAGTTTTAGGATACTTTGAAGCACAGAGACCTAATTGAAATCGCTCTCAAATATTTAAACATTGTTTTTTTTTTTAAAAGTTTTTTTTTAATATTTTTTCAATGTCTTAAGGGGGTAGTTACGTATAATCGACCATGTTTTTAAGTAATTTTTTTTCATACAAATTTTAATTCCGCATTAAAAATTTTTTTATATGTTATTATACATAGTTTTGAGTACTGATTCGGGGGAGATATGGGCGACCGGAAGACGCCATTTTGAAATCTGGCTGACACGATTTCTCCATTTTCATATTTCCATACCAAACAAATTTCATTTTGAAGTACAAATGAATGGCTCTCGTTTGAACTATAACTGTAAAAAATATTAATAAATAAACATTTAGTGCAATTGTAAAGTTTTTTCCTCTTTTTTGCTTGTTTTTGGTTAATAATTGTGTCATAACGTTGTTACATAGAAATGGACAATAATGATCGTAGTTCACGCGATAGCCAAACCTTAATAAAAAAAAAATATAAAAAAAAGTATAAGCAAATCGGTGCAGTAGATCGGCCGTAATAGTGTCAGCCAGCTCAAAACAACAGCATCTACTTCACGCGCCAGTTGTGCGATTCGAGCGCGCGAGCCCTTACAGCTAATCTCATTTTCAATCGCTTTCGGATACTATCCGAGGTAAAGGAAGGTTTCTACATGATTCCTAAGGGTTTAAATAGACCAAAACTTCAACAAAAAAAATTTCGATTTTTTTTTTTTAAATCTACCTGACTACCCCCCTAACCCATTGCTGCCGGGTACCAGTTCCGCCCATACGATTTTGATAAAATTTCGTACACGACCTAGAAGTGCCCCAAAATGATCAGAAACATTTCAGCTTTATATCTCTGCACGTTGCTGAGATATTTATTAGGTATTTTGTACCGATTACGCAGCAATGGTAGCTTTTTTCCATACTTTGTGAAGTGATCAGCTAAACACTTGAACAACAGTCGTATTTTTTACAGGTGAGTTAGGAGGCAGATTTTTGTGAAGTTCTAAGGCCACTACGTTTCGCCACATTTTCCACCTCCGGAAAATTCACGATTTTTGGAGTCTGATAACTCTAGCTAGATGACGAAATTTTAGGGTGACCTTCACTAGGTTCAGGTAGTTCCATATTTACCCTAACTATCCCTATCAATGGTTGTGAGAGATCTCAAACATTGACTTTTTTGTGATTTAAAAAAAAAATCAATTTTCATGGGTAAAATTTTACCCATTAGGCAGAAATGGGTTAATTACACTGTATATGTTTTTTTATTTTCGATCATAGCATTATTTTCGTATCAACTATAATACAAACACTAAATCATTAACTGTCAAAGTCGTTTATGCAGAGCAAACAACAAATTGCAAGTTATACGCACATTTTCTTCAAGACTCTTTTGACTTTTTATTTTTCGAAACAAATTCTTTTGAACTTGCTCTGTTTGGTAAGTGGCTTAAAATTGAGAAAAATCGTTTTGCCATTTTTATTTATGGCTGCCATGGCTGCTGCTGTTTCGGTTGTTATTAATTTCGTTGTTGATATTGTTGCAGCATTCGTACTTTTACTATCATTGGCCTTAATGCACTGCAGCGAAAAAATGAGCTTTCCATTAATCTTGTTTTGGTGTAAGCCGTTCGTTTGGTTTAAGGCGACAGATAAGCGGACAAAACACTCGCCAGCCGGCGCGAGGAAGTGAGAATGAATTGCTTAACAAAAAATAAGCTGCACGTTTAAACTGCAAAACGAAATGTAATTTAATCAATTGCAGGCAAGAGGCCAAATAAAATAAAGAAAAAGTAATACACTCAATAAATAAAATTAAAAAAATAAAATAAACCAAAAACCGACGCAGAAGGTGAGAAAAAGCGAAGGAAAATAAAACAGAGAATTTTGGGAAAAAGGCAGACAAATATGTGGAAAAAAATCAGCCATAACCATTGCGAAACATTTAATGGAACATGGCAGACAGACACAGACACTGGCGACAGCAAAAATATTGAACTGCAACTAGAACGCAAAACAGATAAAACAGATAAAAACGTCCAGTTGTACAAATAGACGCAAAAAAAAAAAATAAGAATCTAAATGAAACCAAAAAGCAAATAGAGTGAAAGCCAAACAGCCAACGGCCAAATATGCAGACAGCTCCCAACTTTTTCACTCTCCATTCATTTGCTGTTGCAGCTGTCTGCAGAGCGTTGTTGATGACCATTTCAATGAGCCGAATGACACAAATCAATATAAATCGTCTGCCTTGCCGCCAGCACCAAATAGAAAGAAAAGCCACAGGCGACATGTCGATTAGTCGATTTGCGCCGCCCACCAATGTCGAGCACACTTTTTTCTTGACCAACACTCCTGGCACATTATTAATGCGTAATAATCTGCAGACTCAGTTGTCGATTTTAGGCCAAAGCCACCTCATTTGTTTATCCAAGTTAAAGCTTTTAAGCTCCTCCGATTCGGTGAAGGCAGTAATTTTTACTAATTTTCGCCTCATTTATTTACTTTAGTTTTTTCACATTGTTTTTGTTTTTTTTTCACCGCACACTTTATTTACTTTCTTTCGGCAATTTGTCACAATCTCGCTTACGCCGCTAGTTCAGTCGGTCTGGCTGCTGCTGGTAATCAGATTTTACTTGAATCTTTTTTATTTTTTCCGATATTATTTCTTCTTTTTTTCACTGCACAGCTGACGACTTCAGCTCATTTCTTATTTGATTTGTTGCCGTTAACTGTCGCCATTTTGATTCATTTCAATGTCATCCGATACGCGACGCGCCAATGCAACTCAACGTTCTTCTTCTTCTTCAAATGCCCCGTCACAGCCCATCAGCTCGTCAGCTTCATCACAATGCGGCCAATGTCGTTGAGATTTATGATGAATGTTTTCTAACTGAAATGTAATTGAGATAAATTTATGTGCTTTAATCTATCCAAGTAAGCCAACCAACGGACACAGTGCCAAACTTAGATACTTGACACAAGCAATTCTGTAAACAGTTCCATAAATTTTCAACATCTGTCAAGTGCATGAAGTTTTTCTCTTCCTTTTCGATAGCATAAAATGTGCATTCAGCGTAAAATTTTTCACAGACATTTCAAGTACAGTTGTGCTCAAAATAATAGTGGTGAATAATTGAATTGAAGAATATTTTAAATTTTATTTAGTAATTAATTTTTAATACATTGCAATCAGTCTGGTTATTTATTAAAACTAAAATAAAATAATAACAGAACTAAAATAAATTTTTATTAAAACCATAACTAACAACAAAAAGTACTTAAACAAAAAAAAATATTTAATTAATTAATAATTCACTATTCAAACTAATAGAATGTGAAGTACCATAATTCAATATTGAAAGAAGAAAAAGACAATTTTAAAAAATAAATAATTTTATTTATAAAAATCTGTAAGTTATTCAATATTTTTTTAAATTAAAAAAAGTACTTAATTCAAAATAATATTTAATTAATTAATAATTCACTGTTCAAACTAATAGAAGTACTTCACATAATTCAATATTGAAAGAAGAAAAAGAAAATTTAAAAAAATAAATAATTTTATTTATAAAAATCTGTAAGTTACACAATATTTTTTTAAAATATGAGTTCACGCCACCGCTTAAGTGGGATTTGGTGCCATGCCTCATGAACTGTGCCCACAAATCTTAAGCATTCGAAACTCTATGCTGGACAAAACTTTTTTAAATCTGCCCATACATCTTCTCCGGAGTTGAGGTCAGTTAACTGATCAACCCAGGCCACGATTTCAACCCCATTGTCCTCGAACCAATCCTTGGCAGACCTTAGTTGTATGTTTCCTGTATCACAAATAAGGTTACAAACCCCAGTGTCTGCTTTTTTCTTACTTGTGACATCCCGTTAGAAGTTCCGTTAAAAGCACACGCGACTTACAAATTGATACATTATATCGGGTGTTTTTTTTAGAGGTATAGAACTTCGAATTGAAATAAAACACAAGAAAATCGTTTTAATGTCCATCAATTTGGCTTTATTGGAAGGATAATTTTATGCCATTAATGTTTAAATATGATTTCGGGCATGTGGCCGCCGCGGCTGGCTCGAATAAAGCCAATTCTACAGGTCCAATTTTCAACCACTTTTTCGAGCATTTGGGGCCGTATGTCGGCAATAACGCCACGAATGTTGGCTTCCAAGTCCCCTAACGTTTCTGGTTTGTTGGCGTAGACGAGCGACTTCACATATCCCCAAAGAAAATAATCCAATGGTGTCAAATCACACGATCTTGGTGGCCAATTGACAGGTCCATTCCGCGAAATTATGCGCTCATCGAATGTTTCCTTCAATAAATCGATTGTGACGTGCGCTGTGTGGCATGTAGCGCCGTCTTGTTGGAACCACAACTCATCCACATTCATGCCATCCAATTCGGGAACAAAATAGTCGGTTATCATGGCTCTATACCGGTCTCCATCAACGGTAACTGACTCCTCTTCTGACTGGGTCCTCTTCAACATTTTGCTCTACAGCGGCAATTGTTTCTTCGGTGCGCACTGTTCGACGTCTCTGCGGATGCGTATTATCACATAGAGTAAACGTAGTGCGAAAACGACCCATGGTTAACCGAATTAATTGCTCTGATGGACGATTATGTCGACCATAAAATGGACGGAGCTTGCGGTAAACTTCGCGAACTGAACCATTATTTTCGAAATAAATTTGCACGATTTGCAAGCGTTGTTCTTTTGTCAACCTGTTCATGATGAAATGGCAAACCAAACTGAACATAAATGACATTAGAGTTGCCAGATTTTACCACAAAATGCCAAATGACAAATGACAAATGACAAACCTCTAAAAAAAACACCCTATACAAAATTGTGTTTGAAAATATTTAATTTATTTGCACATAGCACTTCTTTTATTTTGAACACAGCTGTACTCGTATATCTATTCACCATTTATCAATTGGATGACAATTTAAAAAATATTGCAATTCATTGCTTACACATTCGCTGATGTTGGCAGCTTTATGCTACTGCAATTTTTTTCTCTTAAATTGATTATCAATAAAAGAGCAGAAAGTTTAACGAGCTTAATTATCCGCTCCATCGAGTTCAAGTACTGACAGGCAAAGCGCTCTTCAAACGAATGGCTTTTCCAACTTTGCTACATTTGTTGCGGATTTCTGTAATAACAAATTAATAAATATTTTTCAAAGATAACATTTCAATTCACTATTAAATAGAAATTAAAGTCTTCAAAAGGAAAAGGCTGCGTAAGTTTTGTATTTTACTTTTAATTTTTTGTTGTATATTTTTGAATTAATTTTTACTTATTTTTTATTTTAGACACTATTTTCGCTGTATAAATCACCAAATATCATACGTAAAACTTTTTATAAAGTACCATATTTCACAGATTCGAATTGAACTTGTTGGGATAAGCACAATTTTACTTACTTTTATCACCGAATCTTCTCTAATTTAAATTGCACAATCTCAATATGAACTATCTAAGTTTCGAGAGATTAATCGTTCTGAAAAACGTTTCGCCAATAAATCAATATTTTTCACAATGACAACGCGTTCTTTCTTTCAATCGCTGTCAAGTTTCAGAACAGAAAAAATTCCAAAAGCAAATTTACATCGTGCACTTTTAATGAGACATTCGATAAAGGTATGTAAGACTGTTGCACATATGCAAAATAATTTATCAACAAACTGCTCTCATAATTTTCTGAACACTTTGACTATCTTTTGGTACTTTTCAAGGGCACAATTCAGAGTTTAAATTAAGCTCTCTGCAATCTTACGTATGCATGACAAACAGATTTGGGTCAACATTACACGTAAAGAACCGATACTTACCTTTATAATTGTTACTTAGTGCCTTTATAGATCACATAATTCCGTATATTCAATCTTCTCTTCAATGATTTCATTCACAGCTGTGGCTTCGTGTATGAAGAGGCAAATTTTCTTGACTGCCCGCTGGCAGTAAATGCAACATCTTTGGTCGAAACAAAAACCTAACTGTCGGCATTTTTAGGTAGAATTCCTGATATTTTTGCTCAAAAAGATCTGTTGGAACTTTAGTTCACAACACCTTATTTCCATACAAAATCGGCCACTTTGGGGGAAATTTCTAAATCCGCAACATACTGTTTCAGAATTCTCTGTTTGTTTGTAGAGATATTTTTGCTGTTAAACCTTCTTTAAATCAGTAAAAAAATCTATCCGTAAGATATTTCTCCAGAGCCATAGAATAAAACGTCAAAGCTCTTTTTAAGACAGATTCGGTTCACTGTTTAACCGTTGGTGTTACAATAAAAAATCAACTACAGATCACTTCATCAAGTTTTAAAAGGATCCTTTTCAAGAAGAAAGATTCAGTTCGCTATTGAACTCTTTGGTTTCGACAAAGTCAACTTTTAGTTTTAAAAGCCATTTTTTCTTCAAAAAGAAGTATTTTCCGTTAACAAGTCAACCAGTTATTTATATATTTATTTATTTTAATTATAGAAATATTAAGCGAGTAGCTCAGACACTATAAACAATGTTAAGAGCCTACTGAAAAGATACTAATTAAGGACGAGGTTAAGTAAATCTAGGAAGACAGGATTAGGGAAAGCAATATAAATGTCCTATGACACAAAGAGTCTATTGAGCTCAACTAAAGCTCTGGAAAGAGGAGCATTTAGCGCGTAATTCATACTCACTAAGCCAACAGAAAACGACACAGGAGTCCAAAGGATTTTAACGGATAATGAAAAAAAACAAAATCCCGCCCAGAAAAGCAGGAAAAAAAAATTACTAATTTTGTGTTTTCAATCATTGTGTCTGAGTTTTGCAGAAAACTATTTATTTTAGTAGTTTTAATAAAATTTAAGAAAAAGTCGTAATGTGAGGTTCAATGCCCATCCATCTTTAATAAGGAAGGCGTGGCATGGCAAACAAATATTTTATTAGAAAGCCAATAGATCTAAATATTATATAAAAATTATAAACTTTAGATTACATAAGTTTAACGTAATAAAAAAAATTGCAAACATTACTAATTTCCATGATTTGTTAACGAATCAAAGGTACGAAATGGGATAGGAGCCTTTTTTCTTCTTATTTATTGCTCAACCAATTTTATTCCAATAAATAATCAACTATGTGAGAATATTTCAAAAATGACAACATAGAGTTCTAAAAATATTTTCGGGAAATATGGTTCGCTATTCAATAGTTCGTTATTTTAAGGGGTCATTCTCATGCGCGGACAGGAAAAATGGACATTCTTCAGAGATTATTTCCTTTGTGAATACGAAGAATTATCAAAAAAAGATATGCCACTTTAATTTATTCATTGTTATGGTACAAAAATAAAAAAAATAAAAAAATTTTTTTAATTTTTTCGAACACTTTTTTTCGATTAAAGACACGGCTTCTGCCGCGTCATGGTCAGCTGGTGGGAATGATTTTGAGTCACAGGATTATCTGAAACATAAATTTCAAAGAAATTCTTAATCAGTATGAACGTACCTCTCGTCCGTAGCAAATTTAAATTTTTTCATAAGAATCTCACAAAATGGCAGGCATTGGAAGTTAGAGCAGTAAAAAATTGTTGTTTTTGAAGATTTTATCAATGAAAAAAAATATGACATTTTTAACATATCAGAGTGAATTTGCTAGAGACGATAGCTAACAGTATGTAGAATGACGTGACAAAATCGCAGAGAGATCGGATGAATGGTTTTTTTTAAATCATCCCCACCATTTCAAAAAAAAGCGTTCCGAGAAAAACACGTTTAAAGTTTTGACTAACTGATTGAATCCTTGCTAGAAACCTTGACCGCTCGTTATATAAATGTCTGTAGAAGCCGAATTACTTGAAATTTTGAAACAGCACCTTCTTCAAGGATGATACATTCCAAATATGTTACCAAAAAAAAATTGATTTTTACAAAATTTCACATGAGAATGACCCCTTAAGAGAAATCAATAATTTATGAAATTTATTCAAATAACCATAACATAGAATCTAAAAAGTCCAGTTTTCTTTGAAAAGAAGTGTTTGTTGTTCAATCTCTTTTATTTCAAAAAAAGTCAAGCATGTAGAAGTATCTCCAGTAAGTCAACTTTAAGACTCAAAAGTCTTTTCTTTGTGTTTCTAGTTCAATCATTTTCATTGCACTAAAAACTCAGCAGACTGCAGATATCTTTAAAACTAGAAAACAGAATTTTTAAAGAATTTTTGCTTTGGTAAGAAAGATTATGTTCGTTGTTCAATGTTTAAAGTATTTTTTTACTGTTCAACTGTGTATTCATATAAAAAATCAACAGTCAGAGATACTACTAGTATTATATCTCTAATATCTCTACAACCACATCTTTCAAAAGTTTTTTTTTGAGTTTATTGTTCAATCTTTTTTGATCCAATTGAAACTAATGCATCTAAGAATATTTCTAGAACAACAAGGTGTTTTTTCCCGTGTTCAATGTTCCACCACTTTTATTCCAATAAACGATCAATCAATCGAGTTTCAAAGGCACAGATTTAGTGCGCTCTTGTACCATTTTGGTTCCAATAAAAGTCAACAATGTGTCCATATCTCCCACAACCGCAGCTTAGTGCTACTGATTTTCAAACCTAGCAAACAATTTTGTATGAGATTGTTTGGTCCTCAGACTAAGCTTTTCTTTGCAAACTTGTCTTTTTTAATGCAAATAAAAATTTCTTTAAAGCAAAAATAATTTTTTTAAAGCTTTGAGTACCATAGCACTCGCCATAAATCCGTTTGACATTCATTTTTAGTGTCGCATACTTCATTTTAATTTTGTTGTTTGCGTCTTCAACACTCTTCCAACCTTCCAATCCAATCCATTAATCATTTTTTTATTGTTTTCGGCTTCTTCAACACACTTCTCTTGTCATCGTTTGTTGCTGCGTGCAGCGAAATGTCATCAAACGCATTAAAAACCAAATATAAATATTGTAGTCGTTGCATTTTAATCTGCCATCTCATCTTTAATTACATTTTTGCAGTTACATTCTGTCGCTGGCGCTGGCGGATCTGCTGCTCATAGTGACCACAGTGCCGCTGACGTCGACCGTCTACACGGTGGACTCGTGGCCGTGGGGCAGTTTCCTCTGTACGCTGTCCGAATTCATTAAGGACGTGTCGATTGGAGTTTCAGTTTTCACGCTGACGGCGCTATCCGGCGATCGCTACTTTGCCATTGTGGATCCATTAAGGAAATTCCATGCGCACGGTAAGAGAGGGTGGAGGTGGGGGTGGGAGTGGGGGTGGGAGTCGGGGTGGAGTGAATTGTGAAAGTGTGCTTGTCGAAGCTGTATTTACATGCACACAGCCCGAAGCGGCAACGAGAAAATGCAACCAGCAGCAAAATGAAAGCAAACTCTTTTACATGAAAGTAATGGAACAAAATTGTTTTATATGCATTATTTTTTATTATTCTTCTTCTTCTTGTAGGTGGTGGCAAGCGAGCCACCCGCATGACCATTGCCATTGCCGTCTCGATTTGGCTGCTGGCAATACTGTGCGGCTTGCCGGCGCTCCTTGGCACCAACGTTAAGGTACGTCGGCGGCCATTAATCACATTAAATTCATGTGGCTGAAGTTTTCAAAACACTACAACAACAACACGAATAAAATTTATGATATCTTCGCACTGTCACTATTTGCAGAAAATCGAAATCAACAGCAACAAGTCGTTCACGACGTGCTACCCGTTTCCGGAGCGATGGGGCGAGGAGTACGCCAAGACGATGGTGATGCTGCGCTTCCTTGTCTACTACGCCATACCGCTGGTCATAATTGGGGCGTTCTACGTGCTAATAGCGCGTCATCTGATGTATGCGGCCAGTGTGCCCGGCGAGATGCAGGGCGCCGTGCGACAGGTGAGCCGTCGAGCCTTCGAGCTATCGCAGCAAATGCGATTACACCGTGCGACAGTATTTTTCTCACCGGGAAAAATCCATATGTGCGTCAAACTAGAGACCAAATATAGTAATACTGCGTACTCAGTTTTTAATATCGACATCCTTTGTTCATTTAAAAGGACTTAAAAATTTTGAATGGGATACAAAATAAAAAAAAATATAAAAAATACTTAACCTCGTTAGAATATTGCGATATATATATCAAATGAAAGAGGAAAGGCTCAAGAATTTAAATAAAATTAATTTTTTATCTATTTGTAAAAAAAGGATATGCAAAAGGTCGGTTACAATTTTTAATCCTTTATATCCTTGAAAATTTAAATCAAATTTTCTTGAAAAGTAAGTATGTTAAAACCCCAAATCTCCCTGATCACGTGTCAAAATTGCATTACTCTAACTTTATTAGTTCGAAAGTTATTAAAAAAAGGCGGAAGCTGCAATTCTAATAAAGTACAAAAAATCAAATTTATTTGAGTATCAGTATTTTAAATAATAAAAGGTTCAAAAGCAATGAAGCGAGAATAATAAAATTTTGACACGTGATCAAGCACATTTTTGTTTTTAACATACTTACTTTTCAAGAAAATTCTATAGAAATTTTCAAGGATATAAAGGATTAAAATTTTCAAATTACCTTTTTCATATCCTTTTTTACAAATAGATAAAAAGTCAATTTTATTTAAATTCTTGAGCCTTTCCTCTTTCATTTGATATACATATCGCCATATTCTAACAAGGTAAAGTATTTTTTATATTTTTTTAAATTTTGTATCCCCTTCAAAATTTTGAAGTCTTTTTAAAAGCACAAGGATGTAGAAATTAAAAACTGCTTACGCAGTATTACTATGTTTGGTCTCTTACTTCACGTCCATATGGATTTTTTCCGGTGTGAACAATTTTTTTAATATTTGTCGCACGGTGATATAGGCCAAGGCCGACCGCTTGCGTCATTAATCATGTTTAATGAGCATTGTGCAAGCTGTGCTTGGCACTGTTAATCTGGTGGTTTTTGTTGTTGTTGTCTTTGTTAGGTGTTATATTTAAAGTGTTGATTAATTAATGCGGAAATTACAAGTTAACCCAAAAATCAGTGGTCTCCCGTTTCACACGGCTCGTGTATCCTTTTTCCTGTGCAGTGCCGTTCGGTGGTGTGAGTTAATTAGGCCCAAAGTATTCATTGGAGATGGCAAAACAATGTGACAGGCTGATCTTAATTCATTTACAGTTGGCAGAAAGTTGAGCACGCAATGCGGCGCACTTGACCCTTGTCAGCTGGATTCCAGCAAAAATTCAAATTATCGTTTAACAATGCGCACCACATGCCACGCAACAAATTGGAAAACTTGAAATACTCGCTAACAAATTTAACGTATTGCCATTGTGACAGCTTGAGCAGATGCTTTGCGAAGAATTCAAACAATTTTCAGCCTGACTGTGTACAGCAAAGCAGCAGCAGAGCGCGAGGCAAAAAGCATCTGAAGAAATTAAAGGCTTAAGTATGAGCGTCAAGTAGTCAAATAATGCTTTGAGGTATACTTAAATGGGATTGAAATATATGGCAGTACAGTAGTCCAATTATGCTGTTTACAATGGCAACAGAAGAAATGCAGAGATGAAGAAAAACAAAATAAGATGAAAAAGAAGAAGAAGCAAATCCAGCAGTTGCCTGCGGTAGCAGCTTGACTTTCATTATTCTTTCCTCACTTTAGGCTGTTATCTACCCGTTTAATCATATTTCTCCACACAAACTCCCAACCCAGAATTGACATATCGCTGTTGGATTACACAAAAACTCATAAGGGCTGATGCCACTCTAAGATTTTGCAAAATGTATCTAAATTTATTTATTTAACTGATAACTTGACGTCATATTTAATAGCGGAAAAATGTGGAATGGACTCAAAACTACGAATTAGTGTGAACACCGTGGCATGAATTAATTTTGACAGTAGCTGCACAATTATATTCTTTATGTCTTGTTCAGACAGCCATATAAATTTAGTAAATTTACTTTAAAATTCAGTTTTGTTGTTCACACACCGCAATTTAGTTCACACCTTAATGAGCTGTTATCGCAAATATTAGCAAACATTTTTTGATTTTGACGGAATAAATTATTGTTTATTTAGAAAAAAACGTTCTTGAAAACATTTATTGAACATTTATTAATATTTTATATACATATACGAAAGTTAAAAATAGAAAATTCAGTTAAAAGGAGACAATTTTTCTCTTTCATTTGATACCCATATCTTCATCATTGCACAACCGTAAATATTTAAAAAAATATTTGAGATGTGTATGTCCTTAAAATTGTAATGTCCTTTAAGAAGGTTTTTGGGTCAGAAAATTAAAAACTGACTATCCCAAGATACTATAAATTACCTCTTGTTTCACGTCTAAATCAACATTTGGATGGGTCTCGGAAAAATAAAAAAATTTTTTCGCACGGTGTAATAAATGAAAAGTTGGTGTTTTCACTCCGTGCATCATAACTTTGTCATTTTTCTTTCAATTCTATTGTTAGTAGGCTTAATATTTACTCAAATAATATATCTTTCAGCTTAGATTTTAAAACCAGAGGAGATCATTTATTTTACTTATAAAAAAAGTATTCGAAAATTTATGATTTTTGAAAATGGTCGAACAATCGATATATCGTTGGAAAGGTTTTTTTTACGGGATATGTGCTCATAACTGAAATAAGAGAGAAAAAAGTGTTTTTCGAAGATTTTTCGAAAACGCTTCTTAAGAAAATGTTTTGATTTTTAAAAAATACTTTTGTTTTTAGGAGCACGCGATGAACCCATTTTTTGTCGGGTAGTGTAATAGCACAACACAGGGCTGCATGACGAATCGAGCTCAATTTGAATGTAATTTAAATTAACTAAACGCAATTTAAACTTAATTTCATAAATTGAGTTCAATGTAGACCTTATATCCTGTTTAGAGAGCCAAATAAATTGAGCAATTTAGTTTTAAATTGAGTTATCGCTTTTACCCTTCACACACCTCAATTTAGCTGTTATGGTACTCGTTTTCGTTTTGACGGAATAAATTACTTTTTTCTGTTCATGTATAAAAAAGTTCTTGAAAACATTAATTGAACAGTTAGTAATAAATTTACAATTTTTAAACGAAATTTCAAAGCAAACAAATGTTTACAAAACTCTTTCGCATCTGTCAATTTCTTAATTTCGCTTGGTTCCGTGAATGTGAATGAATTTGTTTATCGAAAAAAAAAAAACACGACACAGGGTTACATGGCGAATCGAGCTCACATTATGGTCAATTTAGCGGTAATTGCAATAAACTAAATTGAGACAAAATTGTATGACAAATTGATTTCAATTTAGAGCTAAATTAGGACACATTGAAAAAATTGTTTAACAGCGCATTTTTTTCTGGCTGCCTGAATAGGGTATTAGGCAAGTTTCAAACCATTACTGTCACAACAAATATGTTTTTCACTTAAATCAGAGCTTTCTCTGAAATTTAAAATTTCATTCTCAATCTAAATTTTTCTACAAAAACACATCATTTAGTCATAAAAATGAGTAAAGAACAGCACTGAAAACTGATTGTTGACAAATGTCATTAAAATCCACAAAGGCAAAGCCATTTTATTGCAAAGCAGTTAATGATCGCATGAAGAGCGATGGATTTAGTTTTAAATAAATATTTTATTTATTTAGTTTTAAATAAATATTTTAGGTTAAGGGTTAAACGAAGTCCGAAATGCAGTATCAAAGTTGATCCTTCAGATCAATCTTTCAACATGAAAATTACATGTTTGATCAAAGATTGAAAGTATGTCCTTTAGAGATGTGGGAAAAGAATTGGAGCAAGCCAAACCATGGCACAGAGATGCATGAAGGGGACAACTTGGAAACTCGAAGAAGCAAAAAGTGGCAAAAAAAAAGGGAGAAACAGAACCGGTTCCACAAATTGTCTGGTTTGATGGTAGAAAAATAAGCCTGCATAATTGTTGATGATGAAACTTACTTACAGGCGCAGTACTCGACAAAATTCAGAGATGAAATGCTTCCATATGCAAACACTTTAATCGGAATTGAAAAAAGAACTTCATTATTGTCACAACGGAAACGATTAGTGAAGAAATTTATCGTTTGAGTGTCTAAAAAGCAATTAGCACCATTTGTAAGATAGAGAAGAGTGGGAGGGAGAGAAGGTTCATACTGTTTTGAACTGATTTGACCTCAGTGCAATACACGAGATCCACCATTAACTTGTTCCATACAAAATTCTTTGATTATCCTGCGAAGAATTATCGAGCCCTAATAAAACTTTTTGCCGCCGGACGGCAGCCGCCGTGGCTCAGTTGGTTAGTGCGTTGGACCGCGAGTCGCAGGCAGCAACCTCAGGTTCAAATACTGCCTGTAATAACACCTAAAAAAAATAACGGGAAAACTCGTTTTCTCTTTCGGTGGCTGTCCTCTCAGCTGGAAATGGCAAACCTCTGAGAGTAAAAATTGCTTATGAAAGAGCTCCCAACCTGCCGTTCGGAACCGGCATAAAACTGTAGGTCCCTTCCACCCGCGTACAAATTCACACGCACAACACGGGTAGTTGCGGGAAGCTAGGCCTTAGTCCCGCGTAAGCGTGCTGTCGTGCCAGTCAATTAATTAATTAATTATTAATAAAACTTTTTGTTTGCTGTTCCAAGTCTTTTACTTTAAAGCAGTGAAGACAAGAGAGCGGATTTTCATGCACTAAAAAATGAAAAAATGCACATATAATAGTTATGCATCTAAAATTTGAAAATATGATTCTAAAATTGGAAACAAAAATTTTGTAATTTATTATAAACAAGACGCTGGTATTCTAACACAACATAACAAATAACCAAACATTTGAAAATAGAATTCACATTGAACACATTCGTTTTATGGCAATTAATAAATTTCTTAATTTTTTTGTATATATGTACTTACAAAATTTAAGAAAAAACGTAAACATTAGCGTAAATATGCATTTAATTTTTAAATATGCAAAAATATGCCTTCAAAGTGAAAAATATGCATTTTGTTGCAAATATACCGAAACATGCATTTAAAGCGAAATAAGCAAAAACACGCATTACAAATTAAATGCCATTATAATGGAAATTTTCTGATTCGAAAGAAATCCATTTGTTGCCAACATTCCCAAAAAACAAAAATCATTTGCATGGAAATTCGCTGACTAGTGATGACAATTCTGCTACCCGCGAAATGAATCGTCAAAATTGTGCTCTCTTTGGCCAATAAAGTATCTTGGCTGAACGAGATATGAGTACCTAATCATGATAATTTTTTTACACAAAAATGCTGCGGTCACGGTGCACAGTGTCCAAAATGCAATGTCATAACCACAAAAATCTGAGTTTGAGATTTTGTTGAAAATACTTCAATGTAGATAAATCTCAAGTTCTAAGATAAAATATTGGATAACATGGAAGTTATGAGCTCTTAAAGTGCGACTTGAGTGCAAATACGCGATTTTTTTTTAACGTTTGGTGGAATGCAAATATTTAGCAATCGGTCAGCTAATGCTTTGTTGTTGATGGAAAAATTTGTTGAAGATAGATTCGGAAAATCAGTTACTATTTTTATTATGTTCGAATAGAGGGTTTAATGGAATTTCGACAATACATTTTGATTGTTGCTTCGTAGAAACCCAAAAGTTGACAACCTCACAACGCCTTCTGGCGGTAAATTTTTTAACTTTAATTAAATTTGTATTTTTTTCACTTAAGAATGTTGAAGATTGCTGAATAAATGATTCAAATCGGTTTTGCAACTTTTACAAGTGGGTAGCCAATTTCATAGAAAATTACTAATTTTGTATGGCCGCGCCCTTAAGAGTTGGATATACCGAATAGGTGTGTATGGAAAAAACATTTGGACGGAAAAATAAATGGGGGCCAGTCTTACAATTGAAACGTCTGGGGGCAACCTGTGAGCAGTGGGTGCCCATTTTACGATGATTTTGTATGGGAGCCTCATTAAGGATTGGAGATAGGTGGTAAGTGTGTTCGAAAGAAATATTCAGCAAGAAAAATTAGAGGGGTCAGTCATAGAATTTAACCCTCCAAGAGCAACTTCTGAGCAGCTGTGGAGTAATTTGTCGATTTTTTAATATCGATTACTTTGATGAAATGGCAGATAGATATATAGATATTTATGTATCTACATACGTGGGTGGTCCGATAAGTACTTAGCCTACAAAAGAAAAACGAAAATTTTGGAAAAGTGGCGATTTATTTCTCAACGTAGTCTCCTTTCAACTTCATACACTTGACCCAGCGATGCTCCAACTTCTTTAACCCGTCTGAAAAATAATTGTCATTGTTAATACGGGGTGGCGCAAAAGTTGTCACCCAGTGCTCTTTGGTTCTAATTTGTTTAAATATGAATGAAGAAATGAATGAATGAATAAATCTCTCATATTCCTTCATTCATTAATTCATAAACATTCATAAACAAAACATGAATGAATCCTTCCTATTCCTTCACTCATTCATTCATAAACAAATCAGAGCCAAAGAACACTGGGTGACAACTTTTGCGCCACATTGCACACTGATTCGTTCCAAAAACAAAATTCAAAAAATTTATAGTCTCAGAATTTAATGATTTTGATGTAATTTGAAAGGTAAGACTCCAACTAAGAAAACCCCAAAAACTCTGTGCGAAAAAATAATTAGTGCAATTGCAAGAGCTGCTCAAAGTCGGAACTCTTTTCACAAAAAAATATAAACACAGGTTTTCTGTTTTTTAGTTTATTGATTAAAAAAAATCGTAAAAATTCATGGTTAGCAAGAAGTTGCTAAAACTTTCAATGTAGATTCAAAACTGATGTGGCCATTTTCGCTTTTAATATTTTCTCAAAATTTACAAAGCTGAAGCTTTTTCTTCACTTTTAATTCAAAATATTTTGCAAAATTAAAAATCTGAAAATTAGCAAAACTTAGAGGAAAATATCTTAAAAGTATGTGAAAGTATGTTCCTGGATTTTTTTTTATTTCAAGAAGCATTCTTTCTTTGTCGGATTATGTAATTACATCCTCCGATATCTTCCGATCTCAGAAAATAATTCAATTTGAGAAAACTGCAAAAAAGCAAAACATACGTCTATTATTATTGTTTATATTGCAAAACCAGAGGGTCCTAAGACAATTTATGTTTCTCTTTGGTATTATCAATGTTGACGTTATCGATTAAATGTAAAATCTGAAAAATCTAGCCAACACACTTTGTGCTATAGTTCTCCAAAAATGACGAAATTTGCAAGTTTAAGTCTCAAGCATTGCCAAACTACAAAAGTTTAAGAAAAACAAAATGGAGATTTCAATTCAGCAGACCATGATTAACTAGAATACCAAATTTTATGAATTACGCACCACTCCTTCTAATTTTGTCCCGCGGTTGTATGGAGTCGAATCACTGTGCATTGTATGAAGATTTTCAAATTCGGTTGTATGGGAAGTGGTCTAAGTTTTGGTTTGATTTCATTAAAAGTAAATTCTTTACTCATACAATAACTGTATACCAAGTTTTATTTATGTACGACCACTCGTTCTATTTTTGTCACTTTGCTATATGACCTCGCAACACTGTGCAGTGTCGTCACAAAGAATATTTTTGGTATCTGTCTAAAAGAGTTTTTGGTTTTCTCACTGCAAAACCCTCAGTGAAGGTGGAAGAATGGAAAGACACACCTCGCCACTCGACTCACTCACACCAGCACACTCAACGCTCACTCATCTATTTAAGCTTAATAAAAACACCTCCCTTCCCCCCCCTAACCAGCACTAACTTTAAACCCTTAAACCCAACACACCATTGACGACAATTTTCTGTTTTATTTAACGATTTTTGCAGGTGCGCGCCCGCCGCAAAGTAGCTGTTACGGTTCTGGCATTTGTGGTTATATTCGGCATTTGTTTTCTGCCCTATCACGTCTTCATGCTGTGGTTTTACTACTGGTAAGTAGAGCCCGACACAAAAAATTTGCCACTGGCACAGTTGCTGGCCATAAAATTGCCATTAGCTGCTATTTTTTCGCTACTATTTTGTGCGGCCCGAATTTTCGTGCGGCATTCTTATTGTTTGCGCTGACCTTGAACATATGTTATAAAAATTTTAATCTTTTCTTGCAACCTTTTCGTCTACGCTTTGCAGGCCCACCGCGCAGGAAGACTACGACTCCTTCTGGCACGTGCTGCGCATTGTCGGCTTCTGTCTGTCGTTCGCCAACAGCTGCGCCAACCCGGTGGCGCTCTACTTTGTCAGCGGCGCCTTTCGCAAGCACTTCAATAGGTATTTGTTCATACACTACAATCCCGACGCATGACCAAAACGCTTTCGACAGTAGCGCCACACAGCGACAGACACTTAGACAGTTTGCAAAGCCTTTGAAAAGTGTGGAGCGCAAATTTAAATTAAATTCCCAAACTATGTGCAAGTAAAACATGTAAATACGAGTAGTTAGAGTTGCAAGTCTAGCGCAGGCAATTTTGAATTAATTGGCTTGATTTAGGTTTGAGTTTGCTTAGGTTTAACTTGGAAACTGTTGTGGTAAGCACTGAAGTTTGTATGATTTCAAATAGTTCGGTTGGTTTTTTCATTAAATATGCATTTTTGTCCATTTTTGTATAAATCCTTAACACATAAAACCTTGTTCGCATTTCATTATCGGCCTACAGAAGTGTATGCATCGTTTCAACGCGCCCAAAAGCACACTTCAATTACTAAGTAGCGCATGGGCTTCCACCTCAAACACACACACACACATACACACGCAAATGCCTTCAGCTAAACGCACTCAGCTCTCACATTCGCTTCTTGTAATTGACACACGGATAGCTTTTTTCTTTATACGTTTTACTTACTTCCTTCATGCTTTCCTCGTTGCCTTTCTTCCCGCTGTTATATTATGTTGAATCTTTATTGTGATTGTCTTGTTGTCCTTTCTTGGTGCTCTTCTTGCACATTTCACCGTTTTAGATACTTGTTTTGTCAAGGCTCTGGTGTGAGGCACAAAAAACGTCATCAGCACAACGACACCCTTTGCATGCATCGCGATACGTCGCTCACGAGCACCGCATCGAAGCGTTACTATTCGTCCTCGCGGCGCTCCTGCCACCATCAAAGCACCATACGCAGGTATGTCGAGGACAAAACTTAGCATTAGGAAAATGTCTGGCACATAGGAAAGGTGTCACAAAAATTTTCGGGACACACAAATTTATGTACCAATATATTTAAAATTAGAGAAAGTGTTTACAAACATATAAAATTAATTTTTAAAAATATAAATATAGTAATAGTTATTAAAAATACATGTTAAAAACTTTCAATATCCTTAAAATTTTCTGAAAATGTTTTCTGCACTTTGTAAGACATAAACAAATAAAAGAAAATGTTTGCAGACAATTAAAATTGATAAAAAAAATATAAAAATAATAATACAGACGTGTCTGGGTAAAGGGAGCCCCCTATATAGTGAACACCCAAATTTTTACATCGAACCTCTAAATATAGAAAAAAATGTTCAAGCAAAAAACAAAAATTGTATTTTGAGCAAATAAAACGAGTTTTTGAACAAAAATGTTGACCTTAAAATAGTAGTTCACTATATCCAGACACCACTGTAATTAAAAAAATATATAAAAAACTTCTAATATCCTTAAAATTTTCTGAAAACATTTTCAGCACTTTGTGAGACTTAAACTTGACTTAAATCAATGAATTTAAAGGACATGAAAATATTACAAAATAAACAAAATTCTTATATCACAAAATATTTTTTGTACAGTAATATGTCCCAGAAATATATTTTCTCTTAGAAATTTTAACGTATATTAATATTTTTGAACCACAATGTAAACGATCAACAATTCACTTCAAATGAAAAGTAATGTCACAAAATTACTAATACGTATGGCAAAAATTTAATGGCACAATAAATTCCAATTAAAGCAACCACACAAAACTTGAAAACATTCAAGAACTCAGCTATGTCAACTATATTTTCCTTTATAAAAGGAAAATATTTTATTAGCATACAAAATTCTTACAAAACTTAAAAGAATTTAATGTTCAGACAATTTTACTCTTAGAAATATGCCAAAATATGTCAAAAATTATGTAAAAAAAGACCCTTTGTTTTATATAAAAATTACTTTTATATTAAAATGCAAACAAATCAAATTTGTGTCACAAAAATTTTGTGTTGCAACTGTACATTTTTGCATAAATGATCAAATATATTTTGTTGCTTTAATTTTTGCAACACAACATGTGTCCCCAAAGTTACGAAATAGTTGAAAAAAATTTAACATTTTTTTTTTAATGTAACATTTTGTGTTGCAACTGTACATTTTTGCAGAAATTATTGAATTTATTTTTTAAACGTTTTAAAATTTTTGCAACACAACGTGTGCCTCCAAAGTTACTGAATAGTTGAAAAAAATGTAGTTTTGCAAACAAGAGTTTTGTCTTCAGAAAATTATCTAATTAGTAATTCAAAATTTTTTTTAATGCAGCGGTATTTGTACCAAAAGTGAGGTACTGAAAAGCTGGAACAAATTTGTTTTAGAAACTAATTTATTAACATATCTTTATATACAAAATTTAAACTAAGCAATACAGCAAAACATCTTTAGTTATAAAAATGTACCCAAAAACTAAAAGTTTAGTAAAGTGCAACGTGAAAACATATTGAAGAAAAATATGTATTTGTTTTTAAACTCATACTAATCATTTTTGTATATATTTCATTAAATTAATATGTATTTCATTTTCAAAAATTGTTTGTAAACGTTCATTTTCACGATACTAATCTAAAAGATTAATTATGGATACATTTTTATAAAAAAAGATTTTTTTGTAATGATTAGTCTATCAAATTTGCCAATTTAATGTAATCATATTAGTGTCACAATGTTTTTGTGACACAAAAATAGTTTTTAAAAGACTCTGTGACATAAAATTTGAATGTCACCAGTGCAGCAGCGTAATTTTCGTGCAAATTATTGCGTCAAATAATTTTTGTGGCAAAGAAACTTCATCAAAAAAGAACAAAATGTATTCATTTATTGATTTTCAACACTGAATGCATTTGCAATGTTTTCTTGAAATTTTTTGTAAAATTGTTTGTCCCAATATTTCTATAACAAAACTTAAATTTCACTAAAACTATTTAACGTAGAAATTACAAAAAAAAAAACGCCTATAATAAATTGTAACCGAATTGCTGTGTGTCAAAATTTGTGTGACTCTCAACTTGTTTACCAAAACTGCATCTCAGCCTTGCTGACACACGATGAGTGTTACAACAATTTCAAGCAAATGTTTGCATGCTAAATTTTTTGCAAGAAAGAAAATGCATCAAAAAAATCAAGTGGTTTAAAAAAATATTTGGTGCGGCATTTTTCTTTCAAGTATTGTTTTTTTTTAATTTTACATAAATATTTGTGTCCCAAAATTTTTGTGACACTCAACTTGTTGTCAAAACTGCATCTGAGCCTTTGTGGCACACGAGTTGAGTGTCACCAAAAGTTCAAGCAAATGTTTTCGTGCTAACATTTTTGGGACACAGAAAATTTATCAAAAGAAGTGTTAAAAAAACTATTTGTAACTGCATTTTTCTTGAAAACATTGTTTTCTTGAAATTGCATTTAAAAATGTTTGTCCCAATATTTCTGTGACAAACACGAAATGTCACAAAAAATCTGTAACATAAAAATTATTTAACAAAAAAACCCCTATCATAACTTTCAACCAACTTGCGACGTCCCAAAATTTTGTGATACTCAACTTGGTTGCCAAAACTGCATCTGAATATTTCTGGCACACAAGTTGAGTGTCACAACAATTTCAAGCAAAATTTGGTGTCCCAAAATTTTTGTGACACTTAAAATGTGTGCAAGAAAAGCTCAATTACTAAACTAAACTTCACGCACTACAGTCGCCTACAAGAAACCACCATCACAATGCTACCGAATGGCAACGGTGGCCAGTTGACGGACGTCAGCGACATGACGTTGGCGAATGACTACTTTGAGCAGCCCCAACATCAGCATCAGCACCCACAGTATCAGCAACAGCAGCAGCAGTCAATGCTGTTGCTACAACAGAAACCGCTCATGTGAGGCAGCAACACACTGCCGCCAGCCACACGAACACCGACCACTACCAACAGTTGCTGCTCCACACGGGTGGCGGCCATGGAGAACGAGACCACAGCGACAACGCTATCGGGCAGCAAGCAACCGAAAAAACGCCAACAACGACACATACATTTTGAAAGCACTGGCGAGGCAGTCTAAGGCACGAAGATTGCGGATCAGGAGGGCCCAAGGGTGGCAGAAGTTGGGGGAATGCTTCAAACGAGCGGATAATGCAGGGACATTTTTTAGTTTACTAGAACAAAAAAAAAATCGATGTAGTTGTGTTTATACGATGTATGTATGTATGTGTGTAGAGCTTAAGAGCAGAGTTTCATAAACATTGTTGAGAATTTTTCGATGAACTTTTAATGCAAAAAATCAAAGTTACGCGAAATGCGGTGTGTAAGTTAGGTCAGCGCAGGCGAGAATGGTTAAGGAAATGGCAGATTAGACTTAAGTAAATGTAAATGTCATAAATAAACGACTACACTTTTAATGTTAACGTTGTTGTGTATACCAAGCAAACACCTGACAGTATATTTTCCTAAAACTCCAAATCTAGTTCACACGATTTAATGTCACCACTATTTCCGACTCTACTGATTCCTCTCTGTCTGTACATAAGCCAACTGCTCGTAGACACTTTCACATTTCACACTCCCCACTGCACCACTTCCACTTTGCCTTTCCACTTTAACGTCAACCAAAGGTGCGGGAATGTAGTCTTTAGTAGTTTTTTCTGTCGTCATCTTAAATGTTGAACTATAACTTTTACTACAGTTTTTACTATAATTTTTTTACTAGCAGCTTTGCGCGCTACTTAGCTGTAAGATTCCATGGACAGCTGCTCCTGCAGCTCACACGATTTTAAATATTTTCAAACGAAATGCATAAATTGTAAGCAGTCTACACTAAATAAGTTCGAACTACAACACACAACTTTTCTCTTTACAATTCCTGTAAATAAATTATTACAAACAAAAAAATCGCATGGATGTATGTAAAATAATTTTAGCCAGCTGAATTTCCCAACAAATAAATGGTAAATATTTTAAAAATGGAATTTGCGTTGATTTATTGTTAATTACACGAATCGTAAGTAAAGAAAGTATACAAAATTTCAAATACATACAAAGAGTTCCAAAATAGCTCATCATATCAGTGATGGAGTTAATGAAGCGCATTGTGAATTAATACCTAATAACCTACTCTGCGAAGCATCAATCAATTAAGATAGACAATACTTGGCATTAGTCCTTGTTGAGACCCTAAGAGGCTCAAGGAAAAATAATCCACACTGAGAGTTGACAGAAGGCAGCTTCTGAAGGACAGAATCAGAGCTCTACATAGTTTCGATTAAATCTGCTCATTTTCCAGACAAATTTCACTATCTTTACAAAAAGATTAGCTCGCAACAGATTTCTACCATCGTTTCTAGCAACAAAATAACACACATACGATGCATATTTATTATAAAATATTTCACAAATATTGTACAAATAAATCAACTCTCAAACGATCAATTCATTTGAATTCACATACTTAAGTAGACGACAGACGAACTGCAACCCAAACAAAATACGCTGTGACATTTTGCACCCGCATAACTTTTCCGTACGCGCTGCATTGAACGTGGAAACCTTGCAAAATCACGCACGTCATGGAGAAATGGAGGAATTCTATTGTAAGCACCAAAGCGCAAACACATAAAAGACTTAAAAAAATAAAAAATATTTTCAAGTAAAGAAGCAACACTTGCAGCGGAAACTGAGGGATTAAAGAGACTGCAGGAAAAGCATTGTTGAGAAATTGAAAATAATAAGAAAAATCACGATTGTTAGCATGGGGCGACGGAACAGAAACAACAACAGTTGCCAACATAGCGAAAATTATTTATAATGGAAAACAAATAAGGCATTTAAACTAAGTGCCCTACTATTGAAAAGTTTACGCAAACGCAGTCAGAAACCAACAAACACTTTATTTACAAATTTACACTTTTTTTGTCTTTACACTTGCTACTACTTTGCTTGTTCAAATAAGACTTGTCCCTCTGCGCTGCACACTGCTGCCTTTTATACTTGTCTGCTTTTCGCGCCGATTGTTCTCCCACATTCCAGTTGGACTATCTCTCGATCGTTCTCGCACATTCCAGTTGGACTATCTCTCGATCGTTCTCGCACATCCCAGTACCATTGCGAGCCATCCTTGCCATATCGAAATTATAGCAAGCTGGCCGTACTCTAAAGTGCGTGCCTAAAAGTATGCCCGTAAAAACATTCACGCATAGCACAGCAACAGAGTGCCTCATCGTTACAATATAAAGTTTAGATTGGGCGTTTTCCAAAACGACTGTTGCTTTGTATTCGAACAAAGTACCATGTTCCAAAATGCAACCCTGCAATCTTTGACGATGTACTGTGTTCCAAAAAGTATCGTTGATCTTATTGATACGCAATAAAAAGCAACCAGCGCATCACTAAAAAAGCTGATGCAATATGTATACAAAATGGCTGAAAACGAAGAGAATTAAGTAGTTTCTGCTAATAAACATTAAATTATTAGTAATACTGGTATTGAATATATATAATAAATACATTTTCAATATTTCAGTATTAAAAAATGGACACACGTATGGAAAAAACTGCTGCTAGACGAAAGATTGAAAATGGAAACTGATTTCCGCGCCAGGCGAAAGAAGCGAAATGTTTTATGGGAAAAGGTGCTACAAAATATCAAAAAAAAGATTCAGCCTGATTTTAGAAGAAGCGCTAGGCGTTTTCGTTTTTTTAGGCGAATAGCAGCGACAATTTGGCTGCTTGACGCTTTTCCATCGCACAAATCCAAAAATTGTAGGCACAAAATTCTTATTGCTGTCATTGTTTACTTTAATTATTTGACAGTGATGCAAAGCAAAAAAAGCGTTCCAAACGGCCAACAGGGTTGCAAAGCATAAGTATACAAAGCATTAATTTTGTATTGATGCAATGTATGAATGCAGTATTCATACTGTATTACTACACTGTACATAAACGTTTTGGAAAACGCCCATTCTATCTACATATATGCTTCATGTTGAAAAATTAATGTCCTGATCCATTCATCCACTTCGACTTCGGCCACATTCGGCCAAAGAACCTAATAATTGGCCAATAATCAGCTTAGATTTCCAATTATACTTTTTTGCCCGGAACGTAATTTATTCCCATCCCATGAAAGCATCCATACGATAGTTCCCGAAAGAACCAAGCAGCCTAAAAGTATGCAAAGTAGAGCTAAAAACAATGGTGAACAAACATTTCTTGTGGTTCGTTGCATAAGGCTTAAGTTAAAGTTATCTTAAGTTCACCTTTGCCTTGGTTTTTGCCTTATTCAGTCTTATAGCTGATTAATCGACTTCGGCCAAAATATCACCTTCGGTCAAGATCTAGTTGGCTTTAAAAGTGATATTAAATCAGTTGTTTTTCAATTACATATCAGTTTTTTGTAACTTATTATTTCATTTAAGATCTGATCTTCTCGGATGACCGCATTGTAAATAGCTCAAAGTCAACATTTCAAAAACTTCAAAGACACGATTTCAAAATTTTCGATAGCTTTATTTTCTCCATTTTTAACAAAGAAGATGGAGATCTGAGTTCCACTAGTGTTTAGTTTCTAATTATTGGCAAATTTTCGCAATTTACAGCCATGATTTCGGACACTTTGAGCTATCCCACACACACAAACCCCTCGCTCTACTTTAGACCGCAACAAGATTATATCACTTCTCGCATTTCTCCCACGAGCTCCAGCATCTTTTCACCTTTCACGAAGCGTGTTTGTCCTTTTTTGTAGCCGTTTTGCGGTTCAACCAATTATTAAATGATTGCCAACAACCCACAAACTATTCGTTGCGCTCCAAGCAAAGCTCTCGTTTCATGGAATTTGTGTCAACTGAAAATTGAGACCTCGTTCAGTTTCATGCAACTAACTGCCAACCCCAAATCTGTAGCATACTTTTCTGCACTTTACAAGCGAATACACCGGAACTGGGGTTGCTTAACGGCACATGGGGAAGGATTATTATTGTTGGCTTTGTGGATTTTGTTAACGCTTTGCTGCTTTTTGGCATTTTTGACGCCTTTTGATTTTTTTTACTGCACGGACTTAATGCTTTCTATGCTGTTTTATAGCTTGGCGTCTGTTACTTCTGCTTCAGCTCCTTTGTATGTTTATACTTAACTAAGCGCAACAACAAACGAAGCACAAAAATTGCTTTATTGAAAATCGAAGGCGTATCGGTAAATTTGCTGGTGCTGTGATTTTGTTAGCCGTCATTGTCAAAGGGGCCTTTTCTTGGCTGAAACGTCAATTGGGTAATGCGATACGTAGGCCGTGATTGTAGCGTTCGATGTTAAGTGGTAAATAAACAGTGGCTTTGCGGCAAAAGAATATAGGTTTGGGAAGCTCTTTCACGTTGTTGATATGTGAGCTTTAATATTGTGACGCAAAAATCAAAAACAACACAACACAGCCACAACTCAACGGGCTTTTGTCGAACGCAGCAGCATTGCATACTTTTAGGGGTTATGGTAATTTTAAGAGATTTATTGCATAATGGTTTGAGGCGATGCACAGTGATTCGTTCCATAGACAAAATTCAAAAAATGTATAGTCTCAGAATTTAATGATTTTGATGTCATTTGTAAGGTTAAACTCCAACTAAGAAAACCCCAAAAAATCTGTGCAAAACTTAATTAGTGTGTGTGCAAAAGCGGCTCAAAGTTGAAACTTTTTTCACAAAAAAATGTAAACACATAATTTATGTTTTGTAGTCTATTGAGTAAAAAAATTGTAAAAATATATGGTTATCAAAAAGTTGCTAAATCTTTCCATATAGATTAAGAAATGACGGCCATTTTCGCTTTTAATGTTTTGTCAAAATTGGCAAAGCTGAGGCTTTTACATCACTTTTACATTCATTCAAAATATTTTTCTAAATTAAAATTCAGAAAATTGGCAAAACTTAGAGGAAAATATCTAAAAAGTATGTGAAAGTATGTTCCTGGATTTTTTTTAATTTTAAGAAGCATTCTTTCTTTTCGGATAATGTAATTACATCCTCCGATATCTTCCGATCTCAGAAAATAATTCTATTTGAAAAGTGGTCTAAACACCTATTTTTCGACAAAATTTATTTTTTCATCCCTAAAAGTATGCAATCAGCATAAAAATTGAGAAAACTGCAAAAAAGCAAAACATACGTCTATTATTCTCGTTTTTTGCAAAACTGAAGGGTCCTAAGGCAATTTCTGTTACTCTTTGCAATTATCAATGTTGACGTTACCGATTAAATGTAAAATCTGAAAAATCTAACCAACACACTTCGTGCTATAGCTTACCAAAAATAACGAAAATTGCAAGTTTAAGTCTCAGGCATTGCCAAACTGCAAAAATTTAAGAAAACCAGAATGGAGATTTCAATTCAGCAGACTATGATTAACTAGTATGCCAAATTTTATGAAGAACGGACCACTCCTTCTAATTTTGTCCCGCAGTTGTATGGAGTCGAATCACTGTGCAATCCAGCGATACGAACTACGCTTACGTTTGCCAGCTGAACAATATTTACGTTACAATACTGAGTCACAAAATTTGGCATTACTGTTTATAGGTTCAAGAATTAGGAGCTATGATTTTGATTCCAATACTTATTCATATGTGGAAAATAATTTATTTCATTTTGAAAAAAAATTATTTTTTTTATTTTTCTACTACTTAATTTAAAAAAATTAAAAAAACATTATTTTTACATCCACTTTCAAAGGACTATTTTTGCTTACTGTCTTGAAAACAACCTAAAATCATTTAATTTTATTGCTAATAATACACACAAAAACTTTTACTCTTGAAACCAACACAATGCAACCAAATTCAGCCTCCGTGAAGGCCAAACAATCGTCGGTATTGAACAAAGAAGCATTAACCTTGTATTAGTTTTTGCTCTCTAACTCTGACTGCAAAAACTTTACCTCTACGACGTCTTTCATTGTTACTCATGTCACGGCAAGAAATTTACTGTTCAATTCACCTCAACTTAAGCTTACACACATTAAAACCGACCAAACATTACGCGCGCCGAAATATGAAAGCCCGCAGAGACCATAGCGCCGCCGCACGCCAAAAAGCAGACAATTAGTTGTAACTAAAGACAGACAAATGACGAAATGCAAACGCCAACAGCAATTGTGGCCAAATAAAAACACTGCACAGCAAAAAACAGAACAATTATAATAATTAATAAAATAATTGACTGGCACGACAGCCCGCTTACGCGAGACTAAGGCCTAGCTTCCCGCAACCACCCGTGTTGTGCGTGTGAATTTGTACGCGGGTAGTAGGGACCTACAGTTTTTATGCCGGTTCCGAACGGCAGGTTGGGAGCTTTATCATAGGCAATTTTTACTCTCAGAGGTTTGCCATTTCCAGCTGAGAGGACAGCCACCGAAAGAGAAAACGAATTTTCCCGTTATTTTTTTTTAGGTGTTATTACGGGCAGTATTTGAACCTGCGGTTTGCTGCCTTCGACTCGCGGTCCAACGCACTAACCAACTGAGCCACGGCGGCTGCCGTGAAACAGAACAACTACAACTAAATATAGCACAATGAACGCAAAAAGAAAACAAAAAAGTTGAATTAACTAATTTCAGGTATTTAATTACGCGCTACAAAAACGGCGGACCCTTCAAAATTTTGAAGTCCTTTTAAAAGGACAAAGGATGTAGAAATGAAAAACTGAGTACGCAGCAGTGGCGGCTTAAGGTGCTTGGGGGCCCGGGGCGGCGACGGCTGAGGGGCCCCCAAAAACTGTGCAGAATAAGTTTGCGTACAAAACTAATGACTGGAATTTCCGGTTATGCTTTTAAATTTTTTTTTTAATTTGTATTCCATTGAACAGTAAATGGACAGTAAAGGGACAAATTATTTTGAAACGTATATGTGCTTGAAATTTTATAGAAAGCAATAGAATCCCAGAGAAAAAATGAAAAATGGATAAAAGGATAATCTTACTAAATCTTTCCAAAATTGATAAAAACTTTCGTGAAATTAGGAAAACTTTTGGGAGGCAAACTCGTCATTTCAAAAAGCCATCTTAAAACTAAAAAAAAACAGACAATGGGCCAATCGCGTGCATAGATAAAGTGTTTTCTAGACTAACTTTGGCCGCTGAACAAGAAACTGAAAATAAAAAAATTGTTTAAGAAGCGTTTTCAAAAAATCTTCGAAAAACGAGTTTTTTTCCTGTTGTTTCAGTTATGAGCACATATCTCCTGAAAGAATTATCCGATTAACACGAGCTGTCCGTCGTTCAAGAAGAAGATAATACCTTAGCCTTTTTAGTGATATATATATTGTTCAAATCAGATGAAAAGTAACTTTCCCAAAGGAAAGTGGTAACAAAGTGAATTTTGCGACCAAAAAATCATAAATTTCCGAATATTTTTTTTATGGATAAAAAAAATTATCTCCGCTAGTTTTAAAATCTAAGATGAAAGATATATTATTATTATATATTTCTTGAGCAAATATATTACTTGAGCAAATATTAAGCCTAACATCAATAGAATTGAAAAAAAAATTACAAAGTTATGATGCAGTGAGTAAAAACACCAACTTTACATTTATTACACTGCGCGAAAAAATTTTGTTGTTGCCGAGACCCATCCAAATTTGGATATAGACGTGAAACTAGAGTTCATTTATAGTAATCTGGCATAGTCAGTTTTTCATTTTAACTTTAAAATTTCAAGGACATACACATTTCAAATATTTTTTTAAATATATGCGGTGTTCAATGATGAAATGAATGGAATATGGGTATCAAATGAAAGACATACTTTAACTAAATTTTCAATTTTAAAGTTTCAGGACCAAAATATGTCAGGTAGGGAAAACATACATGATTTGGAGTTCTAAATTGTGATCTATTTCAAAGTTCCAGTCTAGAAAACACCTTTATTTTTAGGTGCATTTTTCGTGTCGAGTAGTTTAGAAATGTACAGAAATATTTTATAAAACCCAGTAGCAGTAGCTTACTTACAAGGAGCATAGAATTGCCTTCGTAAAAGAGTCTATTAAAGAAGAAAATCGGATTTCCGGGACGATGTGTTGTTATCCAACCAATAATTATAAAAATAATAATAATAACTGTAAATTTGTTTGACGTCTACAAAGTTTAAAGAGGTTAAGTAATTGCGTAATTCGCACTAGTTTACAAGCAAAATCTAAGATTGCGATATTTAATTTTTAATAGTGTCCGACCGAATATTCGGTTTCGGTTTCGGTTTCGGCCCAAATAAGTGGTTTCGGTTTCGGTTTCAGTTTCGGCCAAAAAATGGCCGAATAGCCGAAACCGAAACTTTCTAGAATATTTTTTACATTTTATTGTGTAGCAGATATATAGTAAAAGGAGGAGTAATTTAGATGCCAACAATGTAAATAAATTTCTTTTTTTAGCATATAATATTAAGTTATTTAATTTTGAATATTATCGAGTAAGGTACGAAAGGGTGATTTCTTCTTGTTTACGTTTTTAAAAAATGAATAAATTGTTTTTATTAATAAGTATTTATTTATTTATGCTATGTTTGTTTGTTTGTTCTTTCTTTACTTAATGTAAAATTCGTTTGGTGAAAAAAGTGCTTGATATGGTGATTTTTATTTCAACTAGAAAGTTTCGGTTTCGGTTTCGGCCGAATATTAAAAAAAAACCGAATATTCGGTTTCGGTTTCGGCCCAAAAAAGTGGTTTCGGTCGGACACTAATTTTTAACTTAGATTTTTGTATTAATTTTAATTAAATATTGCAATCTTCGAGGGACAATTTTTTGAAAATTTGCAAACAATTGTTATTTAGAAAGGATGTTTTCTTGCTATTATTGAACTGAATTTGTTATTGCAATTTCAAAGTCAATTGTCGATACTGTGTCTGTTTCAATTGATAAAAGTGGCAAGCAACCTTTCAACAACCATTGTGGATCGCAAATAGCTTTTTACAAGTTTCAGCAGTGAGAAACTTTAAATTTTTATATACAAGCTTCTCTCGGGGGCCCCCGCAGCCCGGGGCCCGGGGCGGTCCGCCCCTCCCCCCCCCCCCGTTAAGCCGCTACTGGTACGCAGTACTACTATGTTTGGTCTCTAGTTTCATGCCCATATGGATTTTTTTTGTTAAGCTTGAATCTTCATTTTGATGAAACATGGAAGTTGTTGAATACAATTCAAATTAATTTTATTTTAATCAATTTTAACTCCAGATAAGATTAAATATATTACGTAGTGTTATACACACCAATCTAATCTAATCACAGAGCCCTCAAAAATGTAACTTCTTAAAAATACTTCTAACTAAAAATCAATGTGTCTAATTTCTACCAAAGAAACCTATACGTACCATTTCTTTTTATTTTGTCAGGCATTTTAAAGAACTGCAAATCTCTTTAAGCATACTTTTTTTCTTCTGTTAAAACCACACTTGTTTTTGTAAAAAGACCGCAATAAATTCACACACAACGCAACAATTATGTGCGCAACATCATCGAATGCCATGAACTGTTGAACCAGATGTGTTTGACATTTGCTGCTGCTGTCAAACACAACACACGGTATACAATTTTTTCGCACTCTACTCCACTCCTTTCAATTTTGGCCTTAACCCTCTTCACTCAGCTGTCGCATCTTTGCCGTAATGCAACAATATTGTGATTTCTTGTCAGCTTTACACTTCCACTCATACTTGCAGTCTATGGCCGATTATAGCGCACACAAAATCCATCTCGCTGCCTAACAACATTGTGTGCCGTTGGTGATATTACTGGCTTTCGTTATTTTGCTGGTTTTTTCTGTGCTCTTGGCAAGTAATTGTCCCAGAAAATGCTCGAGTTTCTCGCCATTTAATCACGTGTAATCCACAAATCTTCTTATCTCATTGCAATCAAGCAAATAATGTGGCTTATGCTGAAAGCGATGGTGACAAACATTAAAGCGAAGATGTACTTAGCAGAGACAGACAACAGACAACCACAAGAAAATGTGCCCACGTAAGATGTCAGAGTGCTGGTGCAGAGTTCATTTCATATTTCAAGGTAGGCGGCATAAAAGCTTTGCATGTGTCAACGTATTTTAAGGCAGCCAAACAAGGTTGATTAATGTACTCTTTGCATGCGGATGATTAAATGATGTGCCTAATGTAGTTGACAATACCCAACAATGTTGCCTAAAAGTATGCCTCAAAAAACTAATTCAATTGCCAGCACCAAAATGTGATCACCACTTTTGAGTACATATAAATAAAATTGTATCGATTTAAACCGAAAAGCGACATATTTATTACGATATAAAGACTTTCATATATTTACTTACATTTAAATTTTTTCATTTCTTGGGGTTCGCCTAGCTGTCAAACTAACTGGAGAAAAGCCAGACATGAGAAACATGAATCTCTTGAATGGTCCTACGTATGTACTAAATATGTCTACCGGCTGATTACACTGTGCGACAAAAATTAAAAAATTTCAAAACACACGAAAAAATCTATATACTCTCTTTGTTTTATAGCGAGAAGTATTAAATTTTTTATATCTTAAACTAATAAAGTTAGAAGGACGAAATTCAAGGATGTGGTAGTCTACATATTAGTCCTTTAGATATATATTTTTTCAAAAAACACTTTTGGAAATTTCCAAGGATATTCAAGGATAAAGTTTTAAAAGGACATTTTCAACACCTCTTCGTCCTTTTGCCCCAAAATATAAAATTTTTTACGATTCTAAGGATCTTTCTCTCTCATTTGATACCCATATTGTTATTCTTCAATACACTAAATTTTTAAAATAATTTTTGAAATAAACATGTCCTTGAAATTTGAAAGTCCTTTTAAAAAAAACCTGACGTCAGACAGAAAAACTAAAAACGCAGTTTTACTACCCTAGTTTCGCGAGTATATCGATTTTTTTCTGACCTCTTCTGACCTCTTAACCCTTAATTTCTCTAACACTCGAGTGAAGATAGTAAATGGACAATTTTTGAAGCAAACCAACACACGCAGCTAAAATTTAATAAGCATTGGTAGGTTTCATGTTGCAAGGCCAGAAAATGTGTGTTTGGTCTTGGCAAAAGTGAATTCAGAATAGTCTTAAGACTCTTCACCAGTTTTATAACTTTGAATGAGTATCTTAACCGAATCGAAGCGAGACACAATGCTGCTTGCAACATTGGTTTGGAATCTCGCCCAACACTGAATGTGATTTAGTGTTTTATAAATATTCCTAACTAGCAGAGACCGGCGGCTTTGTATGCATCAATCTTATAAAATTATTTTTACTATTTTATTCTATCTACTGTTAAGTTCTATTCATTCACATAAACTTCAAAAACAAATCTTTGCAACATCTGGTTCTGATTTTCGAACTCTGCAGAACATACTTCGAATTTTTCTGATTTTTGGTACTTATTCCAAGTCAATGGGCTCAATAAATCACAATTCTCTTAACACTTTGTTAACCCCGGTAGATTTTTATGAAAAAATACGTATCTAATTATTCCTCAAACGCTTTTGTCATATTTGATGTCAATAATTTCCGTCTGAATTTAATTTTCGAAAAAATGAAAAACACGTGTCTACTTAACTATTTTTTACTTGGAATGTATTCACGAACTTTGATGTTCATGTGTTATGGTTGACCCCATTATTTGAAGAGCATTCACTAATTTGAAGTCATTAATTAATGTTTTTTACAGCCTCCCCATACAAACTTTTAACCCATCGTTGATCCCGTCAGATTTTGATTTTCGGAAAAATTTAAAACACTTGTCGAATTATTTTTTATTTGAAGTGCTTTTACTAAATTTAAAGTAAAAAAACTTATTTAATTATGTTTCTTTATACAAACTTTTAACCCTCAGTATACCACGTTAGATTTTGATTTTCAAAAAAATGAGATACACGTGTGGACTTATTTCTCGTTTGAAGTGTTTTTACTAAATTTGAAGTCAAAAAACTTATTTAATCATATTTCTCTATACAAAGTTTTAACCCTTGGATGACCCCGTTAGTTTGATTTTCGAAAAAAATAAAAATAAGTGTCGAATTATTTCTGATTTGAAGTGCTTTCACTAATTTTGAATTAAAAAAGCGTATTTAATTATATATTTCCATACAAACTATTAACCCTCAGTTTGTCCGTTAGATTAATATTTTCGAAAAAATTAAAAACACGTGTCGAATTAAAAATACATTTTAAAAATAAAATTAGAAACAGGTATCGAAATATTTCTGATATGAAGTGCTTTCACTAAGTTCTTAGTCAAAAAACTTATTTAATTATGTTTCTTTATACAAACTTTAACCCTTGGTTGAGATCGTCGGATTTTGATAAATAACTCACATAATTGACGTCATATAAGTGTCGAATTATTTCTGATTTGAAGTGCTTTCACCAAGTTTGAAGTCAGAAACCCTAACTAGGGTTTTCAAGTTTCACCATATAAACTGTTAACCCGTCGTTGACCCCGTCAGATTTCGATTTAAAATAAAAAGAAACATGTATCAAATTATTTTTGATTTCAAGTGTGTTCACCAATTTTGAAGTCAATAGGTCCATCGGTTGATATTTTTTTCGTAGTCTTCCCGTATATGAACCTTAACCCTTTGTTGACCCGTTTAAATTTGATTTTCGGAAAATTGAAAAATACGTGTCCAATTATTTTTAATTTAGAGTATTTTAATCAAGTTTGAAATCAAAAGGCCCATTAAATTTCGTTTCTTCATTCAACCTTAACCCATGTTTTGCCACTATAAACCCCAAATTTCAAAAAATCCCGTCTTATCGGAGTTTCATTTTCTACAATGGAGTTCAAATTTTATGTTTGCAGTTTCGGCGGTTTGGGCTGGGCGATGATGAATCGGTCAATCAGGACAAACCATTATATATAAGTTTTGAACACGAGAAAGTATAGAAGACTTATATCAAAATGCATGAGCCAACAATTTGTTAGGTGTAGTAAAATTAATTGTCATTGAAATTTATTTAAAAAACAACAACAACAACAACAGAAGGATTGATAGGCAGATGTGAGAAAATACTGAGAAACTAACCCATGTCAAGTAATTCATCAATCACTCAAACTTACCAGCTCAGTGTGTTTCATGGTCAGCGAAAAAGATGTAATCAGAGAAAGTGTGGAAAGTACAAGGAAATAGAACAACTAGAATTAAAATGAAACAAAAAGGACTATGAATTTTCCAAAGCAAATATTCAGTGCAAAAAACGCTGCAAAATTAACCCACAATTGCTCATAAGTAGCTCCTAAAGGTATTAAATGTAGGACCGATATTTCTTATGTTTATTTGTTTAATTAAATTTGTATGTTTATTTCAGACACACTTGATACCTGCGTGCCACTTCTAAGGACCTTCTGGTTTTATGGGACAGAACATCGAACACTTTTACTTAATTTTTTTAAAAATCGGTGCATACTACTTAATCGAGATTCAAAGTCTATGGTAGCCATAATAGAATGTTTTAGTTTGATTTAACAAAATGTTTCTTATTGGACACTCGCTTCATACATGAAAACCTAGATTCGTGCTACGCACAGGAATAGGATCAGCCTTCCTATGTTTTGGACCATTACGGTACATTGAATTCTAATAGTAAAAGCCCTTTCATTCAAAGTCGACTCAACCGCTTTAAAATAGAAAAAAAGCAACTTTAATATGACAAATCTTTGACCAATGTATTTGGTTGCTGTTAAGAGTGAATTTTGTCCTTTTCTACTCGAATGTTGAATACTGTCATTAATGTTTAACATGCCACATAATTACCAAAAATTACTACCAAGCCTTATTACTGCGCCTACGCGGAAGCCAAAAACCGCCTCGACAAAGCCAAAGCTCACAATGACGATAGCAGTTTCAGTGAAAACCAAATGTCAACAATGACAGTACACACTTAATTATAAAACAAACAATGACAACAGTGTTTGATGTCATAAGTACGCAGATACTTAGCGGTGGACATGCAAAAGTTTGCCGCAATGTTGTGCTGCGAACATTTGTCATACATATATTTATATGTATGTATTTACTATGTACAGGTTTGTGTATGTTTTTATATAATTGCAATGTGGCAAGCACATAAAACCCGACGTCACAGGTGCAAATCTTAATGGCCCTTAAGACGTACGAGAAAAATTTAAGAGTGTTTGGTAAATTAAGTTTGACCAACTCTGGACTTTAGTATAGAACTTCAAATGCCCAGAAGGATGCCCCTTATACGTGAAAAGTTTACATGGCAGTGTGTGTGTGTGAATTAGTCTGGTCGTCTCCGTCCGTCCATTTGAATATCCACCTTTAACATAATAACTTCTAAGTATGAAATGATATTGAAACGCAACTTGGTGGAATAACTTTAATGGTTTTAACCAAAAATGCACAAGCAAATTAGTTTCATATGATTTATTTTTAGTAGGGTTGCCATACAAAATTGTTTAATCAGATATAAAACAAACAGGACAATGTGACACTTACAATTAGAATTGAAAATAGTTGTGATGCTCGCTCTAAGCCAAATGGGATTATGATTTTTATTAGTGCCTAAAATTTAGGCCCTAAATCTATTTTTTCATAATTGTCAAATATTTAAAGAAAGAAAATATTTAAATATTAATTAGTGCCTAAATCAACTTTTTCATAATTATTGATTTTTTTTTATAAATTATTTTGAAGAGAAAAGTTCACTGTAGAATATAAATAAGTCAGTCAAGATAAACCGAAACATTCTTGTTTTTTCATGTTAATCTGCTGAATTTTTTCCTTTAAAGACTGGTCTAGTTTTCGTGCTTACACAAACACATATACAGTCGTGTATATCGTATATATAGTGAACACCTCGATATAGTGAACACCCAAATTTTTACATGGAGTACTCTAAATAGTGAACAATCGAAAACCTCTAAATAGTGAATACAATTTTGAAAGCAATTTCAAGCAAAAAGCAACATACATAAAACACAAGAAGGAATCAAAAATGAAAGAGGGTATTCCCCTAATTTATATTTTTGCTGTTGATTGTTACAAAATCAGCTGTTTCTTGACCTCAGTGATTATGTTTTTTGTCGAATGCAAACCGATTGTGGCTTTTTTGTTTTTATTTTAATGATCTCTTGAATTTATATACACAAAGTGTATTTTGAGCAAATAAAACAAGTTTTTGAATACAAATTTTTAACTTTTTTTTAAATTTTTTAACCTTGATATAGTGAACAACCTCAATACTGTGAACAAGCCTTGCAATAATTAGTTCACTATATCCAGACCCGACTGTACATGCAAATAAGGGTAGAAATATCCATTGACCCATTAGTGCTTGCACGGAAGTTTTTTCAAGACTTTTCTCAACGATTCCATTCGGTACAAAATCAGGCGTCAAATAATTGGAACAAATTGATTAGCTATTAGTAAAATTGTCTCAACTCTCGAAACATGAAATCAAAAAATTCATTAACCCTCTCCTCTCAATTTGCGCATTTCTTGAGCTAAAAATTGTTCCTTCAAAATGTTGACACGTTTTGAGCATTTTAGCTATAAAATTCAACAAAATATAAAAAACATCATTTAGGTCGAGATATACAGCTCAATTATTTAATTTTGTATGACGTACATTTGCGAACCAATGTAAAAAATCGTGAAATGTTTTTTTTACAGTTACATAAACAATTCACTGATTTTATTAAAAAAAAAAAACATGAATTATAACAACAAAAAATCAAAACGTGATTTCATTTTAATCTAAAGTTATACAAACTCTAGAAACATAAAATCGAAAATTCATTAACCCTTTCCGGTCAATTTCCGCATTTCTTGAGCTTCAAATTTTTCCTTCAAAATATTGATTAATTTTTTTTTTAAATATAAAAACCATAATTTAGGTTGAGATATACAGCTCAGTTAATTTTGTATGATTTATCGTACATTGATCCGCAAAGGATTAAAAAATCATGAAAGTTTTGTTTTGTTTTTAGTTTTATGAACATTTAATTGATCTTATTGAAAGAAAAAAGAGAGAGAAAAAAAGTCAAAACGTGATTTCATTTGAATCGAAAGTTGTATAAATTATATACATACAAGGTGCAACCCAAAGTAAACAGGACTTTTATAAAATAAAGAAAACGGATGATTATTTTTGTATAATTCTTTTTATTTATTCAAAATACTCTCCTTCTGCTTCGATACAACGTTTTGCACGGTCCAAAAGCATTTGGAATGAGTGTTTTAGGTCATCGGCCGGCATCGCCTTCAGAATGTTGGTACAAGCCTTTTGGATGTCCTCAACGTCCTTATAACGGTTTCCTTTCATCGGCAAATGCAACTGACCGAATAAGTAGAAGTCACAGGGAGCCATATCAGACGAATACGGTGAATGATTGATGGTAAAAATGCGATTTTTGGTCAAATAATCGGTCGTAACTAGGGCTCTGTGAGCCGGTGCATTATCATGCAATAAACGCCAACTTCCTTCCTCGCGATATTCTGGCCGAATACGACGAATGCGATGCACCAAACGCTTCAAAACTTCAACATAAAACAAAGCGTTAATTGTTTTTCCCGGTGGAACAAACTCTCGATGAATTATTCCCTTTGAATCGTAGAAACAAATGAGATGAGTTTTGATTTTTGACTTCTCACGGCGGGTTTTTTTCGGATTTGGCTCATCTGGGTGCTTCCATTCGGCACTTTGACGCTTTGTTTCGGGATCATATTGAAAGCACCACGTTTCGTCACCGGTTACGATGTTGAACAAGAAATTTGGATCACGTCTGGCTTCCCGACCGATGTCTTTTGCGTGCTCAATTCTCTGCGCTTTTTGGTCGTCGGTTAAAGTGTGCGGAATGAAGCGAGAACACACTTTACGGAGACCCAAATGTTCGGTTAAAATGCGATCAATTGATGTTTTGGAGATGTTCAATTCCATTTCCATCAATTCCAATGATGATTTTGGCTGCATTTTGATAAAATCACGCACAGTTTTGATGGCATCGTCAGTAATCACAAATTTCGACTGGCCGACGTGTTCGTCGTCACGACCATTCTTGAATCGATTCAACCACTCATTAACACGGCCACGGGATAAACAATCATCACCATAAACTTGCTTTAACAATTTAAACGTTTCGGTAAAAGTTTTACCAAGTTTAAAACAGAACTTAATATTAGCTCTTTGTTCGATCGACATTCTCGTACCAAAGTTAAAAACATACTGTCATATTGAGCGGGATATTTCGGCGTCTACTAGACCAAATGTCATGAAATTTAGACAGTATGTGAATGAAAGATGTACCTTTCCAACGCATGTCCTCACACATAGATGGCGCCACCAGAAACGTCCCTATTGCAAAAGTCCTGTTTACTTTGGGACGCACCTTGTATATAAACAACTGAGTCTCATTTATTCGGACAAAAGTCCTTTTTCCCTTGAAAAAACACAAAATCACCTAATAATCATATAGCTTTAGAGAAAGACACTAAATATATCTGATTTTTATTGGCGTAGTGGGAGTGGCAAATACGCATGACTAATCCTACATAACCTGTGATTGCCCAGTAAAACACAAAATTGTCTAGTAAATCAATTTCTTCACTGAAAATTTACCGAATAGTTGAATTTTATTAGTCACGCGGTTAACAGATGGGCGTGGTAGGCAAGTAACCCCTGTGTAATTTTACCGAATAGATTAAAAAAATCTTTAAAAACATCTCTTCAGGCGTTAATGGGTTAATATGTGTAAGTAAACATGCATAAGTGCACTTAATTTTTGTTGCTCTCGCTTTATTTTCTTCTTCACATACTCGACCACTTTTTTGCTCCTTTAGTTAGTTAGTTGAAGTGAAAAAGGAAAATCTCACTGAATCTGCTTTAAATAACATTTTAAATTCAATTGTGCAACAAGTTCCCAAATACCCCTTCGTCCTGTATAATCCTGTATAAAATGGCACCACGCACTTTTCGGCCAAAATGTGTACGTGACTTTTGCTACAAATTTTCCTGTTACTGTGCTGATGCTAAATTAAATTTTCATCCATGGCGGTTTTTGTGGCTTCTTGAAAATTACTTTGACCACTTAAAGTTTTTTACTGCTGTGCAGTGAAATCAACACTTCTGGCATATGTTTGCGTTTTCCAATAGATTTGATTGTGTGAGTGTGTCTGAATTATTTGCGGTTTTGTTACACGTTGCAAAGACGTGTCTGGGTATATTTGGATTAGTGGATTTCCAACTACTTAGTCGGTGAGTTATGGGTTCGATGCACGACTCAGTAAACACAAAATAGAAGCATTTAAACGCAACTAATCCTGGCAAACCTCACAGAGTAAAAATTGCTTATGAAAGAGCTTTCAACCTGCCGTTCGGAACCGGCATAAAACTGTAGGTCCCTTCCACCCGCGTACAAATTCACACGCACAACACGGGTGGTTGCGGGAAGCTAGGCCTTAGTCTCGCGTAAGCGGGCTGTCGTGCCAGTCAATTAATTAAATGATTAATCCTGGACATTGGTCATCCTCTGATGGTGCAATAATTATGTATGAAAAGCGTCCAACCCAAAGTTCGAAAAGGGCAAAAATTAAAATATTTCAAACAATTGAATCCCGAGTGGATTTCCCAGAATTGGTTTCTTCTTGAACTCGTTGAATTTTCTCGCGTACAGACAGTTGATAATTTCGTTGGGTCGGTTTTCAAATCGATTCAAAGGGTTAAAAAGCCTGATGGTTCGGTTCAAAACCGGTTTACAGCTCTAGTGCACCAATGTCCAGCAATGGCGAATAGAAGAATGTGAATTGTGGTTTGCTTCGATAAATTGTCCGATAACACCGTGCGACAAAAATCAAAAAATTTCAAAACACACGAAAAAATCTATATACTCGCGAAACTAGGGTCCAAATGTAGTAAAACTGCGTTTTTAGTTTTTCTCTCTGACGTCAGGATTTTTTTTAAAGGACTTTGAAATTTCAAGGACATGTTTATTTCACAAAATTATTTTAAAAATTGAGCGCATTGCGGAATAACAATATGGGTATCAAATGAAAGAGAAAAGTCCTTAGAATCTTAGAAAATATAATGTTTTGGTGGAAAAGGACGATGAGGTATTGAAAATCTCCTTTTAAAACTTTATCCTTGAATATCCTTGCAAATTTCCAATAATTTTTTTTGAAAAAAATATATCTTAAGGACTACTATGTACGCTACAACATCCTTTAATTTCGTCCTTCTAACTTTATTATTTGAAGTGAAAAGTCAATAATAAACTAACCACTGACAAGGCGATCACTAATTCGATTGACAATGACGTTTGAAATCATGTCGCGCTTTGCTTTGTCAAACCAAAAACACTTTTATAAAAGAAATCAAATAAAACAAGTTGCTCCAATGCCGCGCAACTGTTCGGCAGTTCTTGTTGCGTTGTCAACGCATCGCCAGATGTGTTTGCACTTTGCTGAATGAGTAATGCGGAGTGCGTGTAGCAATTTCTTCATTGTTGTTGTTTTTTTTGCAATTCCTTTAACTGGCGCTGTGTGTTTGAGTTGAACTGCTTTGTGATCGCATAAAAACCGTAAAAATTTGTGTGATTTTACTGCGTCTGCGCAATGTTTGCTAAACATTCTTTGGGTTTTTTTTTTGCAATATAAATCAACTGAAAAGCTCAAAGGGGAAATTAAAACCAGAAGTGGAGTGAAGTTAATTGTGTAGTGACATAAGCTGTGACCTGCTCGTTTCTGCGATATGGTTGTAGAACCTTTTAGCGGCTAGTGATGCTGTATCACGAGTTGCAGTTTGCTTACACTGAAAGAAATTTAAATCGGTTTACTTTTCTTGAAAAAAGTTGACTTAGAAAAGAAATAACCCAACTTCAACACATTGAATAAAATACATTTTAATTTATTTAAAAGAAATCATTAGCAATTGTGCTCCATAAAATCATGTCTAATGACTTATTGATTTATTTTATTTCAATTAAATAACACAGGGCAACAAATTTCGACTTTTGGTCGGCTTTTCTGGGTTTGACATCAGTTCTAGGGTAATTAAGGAGCGCTGATTTCGAATCCGCAAACCGTTTTTAAAACTTAGTTTCCGTTTTCGCAAAAAATGGGCGTGTCACTTTTTCGGATTTTCCTGACTTTTTTCACGTTTGGGATTGTAATTTCTAAACCAATAAACCGGTTGACATTATTTTCACCTCGTTGTATTACCAACACCGCACGGTTTCATTTCCGATGCAATTTATTTTTATAGGTTTTAAAATTCCGCGGCAATTGGACCTCAAAGTCGGAAAATATGGAATTTCAAGGCGTTTTCTTTGATGTTAAAAAACAAACACATTTTTCGTAAATCAACTATGGAGTTATGTATAACAAGAAAGCGGAAACATCAAGTAATGCAACACAGCCACATTTTTTGGCGTGAGTCCCATTCTCATCGAAATAATAGCAAAAATGTACCAAAGTCATTTTCAACAGATTTAAGTTTTTTTCCTTTAAAAAGTAAGAGCCTCAAAATATGCAAAGTTTTTAATTTTGTTTTGTTTGAAGCAATTCAAAATTTTTTTGTTTTTCGCTTGTATTCCAGACAGTGAATGGAATATATAAAAGAGCATATTTTGAGGCCCTTAATTTTTTAAGGAAATCGTATCAGAAATTATGAAAATGACTATAGTACATTTTTGCTATTATTTCGATGAGAATGAGACTCACGCCAAAAAATTTGGCTGTGTTGTATAATTTCACGTTTCCGCTTTCGTGTTATACATAACTCGATAATTGATTTACGAAAAATGTGTTTGTTTTTTAACATCAAAGAAAACGCCTTGAAATTCCATATTTTTCGACTTTGAGGTCCAATTGCCGCGGATTTTTTAAATGTATACAAATAAATTACATTGGAAAAGAAGCCGTGAGGTGTTGTAAATGCCACAAAGTGAAAATCATGTCAACCGGTTTATTGGTTTTGAAATTACAATCCCAAACGTGAAAAAAGTCAGGGAAAATCCGAAAAAGTGACACGCCCATTTTTTGCGAAAACGGAAACTAAGTTTTCAAAACGGTTTGCGGATTCGAAATCAGCGGTCCCTAATTACCCTAGAACTGATGTCAGAACCAGAAAAGCCATTTTGCTGTTGATCAGTGTAATTATAACAAATTAATTACTAAATCAAAAAAGAAATTAATAGTCAATATTTAATAATAATAATTTTTATTTTAACAATTTTATTAATAATAACATATTAATTGCTAAATCACGAAAATAATTTGAACAAATAATTGATTCATTATTATTTAAATAATTAATTACTTACTTATTTAGTTAATAATTCGTCTAGAACTATTTAATGATTAATTAATTAATAATTATTTATTTAATCAATTTGTTTTTAATTTAAATAATTACTATTATTAGTTAATTAATAATAATAAAAATTAATTAAATAATAAATTATTAAATAACCCTATAAACAACAACAACTAATTAAAAATTTAATTAAATATGAAATTTTAAAATAATCGAGCTATTAATTTATAACTATAGTTAATCAATTAATGATCAATATTTCAAATTACCACCAACAAATAATTAAATATATTTGTTAATGAATTATTTCCAATTAAATATATTATAATTTATTGATTGATTATTATTTATAAATGATTGATTATTCAATATTAATATTAATAATCATAAAGCTACTATAATAACTAACCATTTCTAATTGATAATTTTCAATTATTTTAAATATATGTGAATTTCCGACCAAAACTATTTAATTACAACCAAGGAAATAATTGTAAAGTTAATTTCATTAGGAAATAAAATATTAAATAACTCATAATTAAGTTAAACAAATACAAACAAATATTGATGACTGTTTATAAACTACTGTTCGCATTAATCTGTAAATTAAAAAGCCTGCAGCAATTATTTGTTATCAGTTTATTATATATTTAATAATAAAACTCATTTTATTACTACTGACGAACAAATTTAGTTTTTAATTAGATATTTTTAATTAATTATTTCAAATTTATGCAAACTTCTAACAAAAATAATTTTGTTGCTACCAACATATAACTTGCAATTTTTAGTCAACTATTTAAAATTTTAATTACCGACAAATAATGATTATTTGTTTACTTAATTTTTGTTTTTTACTTTATTCATATTTTATTTATTTTTATTCATATTTTAACTAATTCTTATTGCCATTGAACAATTAATTGCTTTTGATAATTAATATTTTAATTAAAAATTATTCATTACTGCTAATGATATTAAGTAATTTATGTTTATTTATTATTATTTTTTTTAGTTATTAATGATAATTATATATAAAAAATAAATAATTGTTGTCACATTGATACATATCAGTATAATCAAAATTAACTAATAATCAATTATAAATTGATTCATTCTGGGTTAAGTTATTTGAACAGGAATGATTATTAATTTATTATTATTTAATGACTATAATTTAGTAACGTGATTTTTTTTAATTACACTTATCAGTTGTCATTTTTATTTTGTTTTGTTTAAATTAAGTTTATTATTTATGCAACAAATAATTAATGATTATGATTTAGTAATTGCTTTTTCTAAATAAAATTTGTATGAATTTTGTGATTATTTTTGACAAACTAATTATATTATTCCATTAAAATGAGACAAAGTTGAGTTAACTTAACTTAAATAAATTATTTAACTTATTATTATTTAACTTAAATAAATTATTTAAGTTGAATAATTTAATTGGATTTTCCTTCAGTAATCAATTTTAATATTAATTTGTTTAATATTTCGAACTTACTTCAATTTAGAATTACTTGACTCTAATTCTTCTCCAGAATTAGTTTTTTTAACTAAATGTTCGTGATTATTTTGGGCTAATAAATTATATTATTTCATTAAAATCTAATAAAATTCAATTAACTTAAAACAATTAAATTAATTGAATTAAAAATGTAATTTTCATTTGGCTGAAGTAATTAGTTTTCTAAATTAATTTTTGTGATTATTCAGGACTAACTTATAACATTATTTTTCAAAAGTAATGTAATCAATTTAGAATTACTAGTCTTCTCCAGTAATTAGTTTCTTTAGTTAAATATTTGTGAATAATTTTGACTAATTGATTACATTATTTGGTTAAAATAAATCAAAATTTAATGACTTACAATAATTAAATTAATATTAATCAAATTAAATAATTAAAACCCACTTTCCTCCAATAAATAGTTTCCTAAATTAATTTTTGTGATTATTTCGTGATTATGTTTTTACTTTATTTTTCAAAGTCAATGTAATCAATTTAGAATTACCAGTCTTGTCCAGTAATTGTTTCCTTTAATTAAATATTTGTGATTATTTTTCAGTAATTGATTACAATATTTCATTAAAATTTAAAAAAATCAGTTAACTTAAATTAATTGAATTATTTAAATTAAACAATTATATTTCATTTTTCTCGAGTAATTTTCTAAATTAATTTTTGTGATTATTTCGTGATTATGTTTTTACTTTCTTTTTCAAAATTACTGTAATCAATTTAGAAATACCAGTCTTTTCCAGTAGTTGGTTCCTTTAATTAAATATTTGTAATTAATTTTCAATAATTGATTACAATATTTCATTAAAATTTAAAAAAATCAGTTAACTTAAATTAATTGAATTATTTAAATTAAACAATTAGATTTCATTTTTCTCGAGTGATTTTCTAAATTAATTTTTGTAATTATTTGTGAATAATTGCTCACATTGTTTTCAAAAATAATGTAATCAATTTAGAATTACCAGTCTACTCCAGTAATTAGTAATTTCAATTAAATTTTTGTGATTATTTTTGTCTAATTGATTATAATATTTCATTAAAATTACATAAAATTCAATTAATTTCAATTGAATAAATTCAAAATTAAATATGCTTCCAGTAATTAGCTGGCAGCCGCCGTGGCTCAGTTGGTTAGTGCGTTGGACCGCGAGTCGCAGGCAGCAACCTCAGGTTCAAATACTGCCTGTAATAACACCTAAAAAAAATAACGGGAAAACTTGTTTTCTCTTTCGGTGGCTGTCCTCTCAGCTGGAAATGGCAAACCTCTGAGAGTAAAAATTGCTTATGAAAGAGCTCCCAACCTGCCGTTCGGAACCGGCATTAAACTGTAGGTCCCTTCCACCCGCGTACAAATTCACACACACAACACGGGTGGTTGCGGGAAGCTAGGCCTTAGTCTCGCGTAAGCGGGCTGTCGTGCCAGTCAATTATTATTATTATTATTATTCCAGTAATTAGTTTCTAAATAAATTTTAGTGATTTTTTCGAACAAGTTTTTTATTACATTATTTACATTATTTATTAAAATTATATAACATTTCATACCAGTAATTGTTGTTTGGATTACATTTTTGTGATTGTTTCTTACTAATTATTAATTAATTATTATTTATTACTTAGTTAGTGGTAAAAGTAGTATTTTACCAACAATTACCCAATTATTATTAAGTAATTATTTACTCATTGATTACATTATTTCATTAAGATTAAGAAAAGCATCAGTTTTCATTAGTTTTATTAATAATAATTGAATATTCTGTTGTTTGAATTGTAAATTTTTTCTTATTTTAATATTATTATTTTATTATTATTTGTTTTGTTATTTTATCATTTTTGTATAATTTTTTTTTTTAGTATAAATTAAGGAATTAATTTTCTTGCAATTTTGATTTAAATATTTTGGAACTTGTTGCGAAAAGTCTGTTTAAGTCGACCTTCGGCTTCGTGTGTGTAATGAAACGAAATATAATAAAAACAAGATACGCTCTAAAACTTCCCATAGCTGCCACAACGACTGCACTTCTTTACATGTTCCGCGCGCCGCGATAAATTCAACGTTATGCCTGTAAATATTTCTGTATTTAATTGGTTTTGTATGCCGGCCTTTACAAGCTGTCCAGTTTGTGTGATTGCAATCTTTAGAGCCGTTTAATGCCCGATTGCTTCTGCGAAAACGACTCACCTGCTTCATTATCGCCATTCGCATCCAAACCACGCAGTCGCGCCGCAACGCGCCGTGCAACATGCCACACCGGGCCGCGGCAGCGCCAGAACCGGTTCGGCGCACAATGCGCGTGCGCACGCGGCGCAGTCGCGACCACTTCACTCGTGGCAACAGTTACCGGAGAGCAAATAGTTTCACATAATTTGGCAAATTTGTTCGGGGCCCAATCGAGACCGAAGAGGAACAGCAAAAAGAGGACTAAGAGCAAATGAATTAAACTGATTTGACTGTGTTGACTTTATGTGCTTTTGAAAATGTGGCGTTTTAGCTGAAAATTTAAAGTCGGAAATCTGCTTTTTGCATTTGGCAATGGTTATTAAATTTTAGATTTTAAAAAGTTCTTTCATATGGTGGAAATTTTTTGAATATGAATTTGGTTTTCAATTTCATTCTGCAATGTTTGTATTTTTAATTGGAATATTTATGCTTTATATGAGTTATAAATTTTAATATTTTGATTATATTTTTTTTAGCATAAAGTTGTCGTTGTGATTAGTATATTTTCAAAAATAAATTTAAATTTAGTAATAAAAGAAGTGCAATTCAATTTAATTCAATTCAATACATTTTCTATGCACTAAAATACAAATCATTGCAAAAAAATAAAAAAAAATCAATAACTATTTCATATGGAAAACATGTTTGTTCAGTTTGCATCTGAAAATTCTCAGTATTTGTAAAAATAAAAGAGTATTATTGCAAGTCTACTTGTTCAATGCAACACTGACAACAACTTTTACTTGCTGAAAATACGCAGAAGACTCTTCATTGTGCACCGCACATAAATCGCATTGCAGTCAAAGCGTTGTTTTTGTAAAGCGCAGCAAACGTGACAGTTGCACAAATGCTAGAAAAATTCATAGAAAAAGAATGCAACAAATAACTTAGCAGATCCTGGCACAGTTCGCCGCAAATTCTTATTGAGTCAAACTTTGCATACATTTTTACTTGCCCGAAAATGCACAAAAAACTTAAAAAGCGAGTAGAAATACAGGAAGAAGAAACTTTAATAATGATGTCCTTTTTGGTGAGTTTCGCAGTCTCACTTGAAACGTTTGAAAGTTTTCAACAATAAAAGTGCGCAATGAAAGAAATGTACAAAAATATTTATATGGAACATTTTTTATTTAAAGTGAGCGTTGAATCTTTGGATTTACAGAATTTTTATTTACGAAATAACACAAAATGTGGGCAGGAATTGAAGTTTGAGTAATGAGCAAAACTTGTAGCAAAATTTATATGTTTTTTGAAAAGGAATAAAGTTGCATGACATGACTTGAAATCTAATGAAATGAAATTCAGGAATATCTATGAAATGAAATAATAGTAAGTTTTTTAAATGGAGATTTGTGCAACACATCACTAACATTGGTTCGAGCCAATGACTGGTTTATGGATAAAGGATATCTACTGGAAAATTATATATTAGAGCGAACCTGAAGATTTATTTTTTACTTTTAACCCATCCTAAAGGCGTCAACCTAGAAATAATGTTTTTTTTTAGTTTTTCATTTTCTGATCCCATCTAAAAGGACTTTAAAATTTTAAGGACATACACATTTCAAGGATAATGGAGATATGGGTACCAAATGAAAGAGGAAATGGGTCGCTTTTTGACTAAATTTTCTATTTGAACTTTCAGGATATACACATTTCAAGGATATGGAGATATGGGTATCAAATGAAAAAGGAAGTTTGCCGCTTTTTTACTAAATTTTCTATTTGACTTTCAGGACTAAAATATGCCAACAGTAAAATACCTCATATCATTTCAAGGATATGGAGATATGAGTATCAAGTGAAAGAGGAAATTTGTCACTTTTTGACTAAATTTTCTATTTGAACTTTTAGGACTAAAATATGCCAACGGTAAAATAACTCAAAATTTTATACTATTCCATATTCCATAATAAATTATTGCTTATACATGGAAATTTTTTTGTTTTTAACTCTAAACTGTTTTTTACGTAATTTTCCATTTCAACTTTCAGGACATACACATTTCAAGGATATGGAATAAATTTTCTATTTGAACTTTCAGGACATGGACGTTTCAAGGATATGGAGATACGGGTATCAAGTGAAAGAGGAAATGTTTCGCTTTTTGACTAAATTTTCTATTTGAACTTTTAGGACTAAAATATGCCAACGGTAAAATAACTCAAAATTTTATACTATTCCATATTCCATAATAAATTATTGCTTATAGATGGAAATTTTTTTGTTTTTAACTATAAACTGTTTTTTACGTAATTTTCCATTTCAACTTTCAGGACATACACATTTCAAGGATATGGAATAAATTTTCTATTTGAACTTTCAGGACATGGACGTTTCGAGGATATGGAGATACGGGTATCAAGTGAAAGAGGAAATGTTTCGCTTTTTGACTAAATTTTCTATTTGAACTTTTAGGACTAAAATATGCCAACGGTAAAATAACTCAAAATTTTATACTATTCCCTATTCCATAATAAATTATTGCTTATAGATGGAAATTTTTTTGTTTTTAACTCTAAACTGTTTTTTACGTAATTTTCCATTTCAACTTTCAGGACATACACATTTCAAGGATATGGAATAAATTTTCTATTTGAACTTTCAGGACATGGACGTTTCAAGGATATGGAGATACGGGTATCAAGTGAAAGAGGAAATGTTTCGCTTTTTGACTAAATTTTCTATTTGAACTTTTAGGACTAAAATATGCCAACGGTAAAATAACTCAAAATTTTATACTATTCCATATTCCATAATAAATTATTGCTTATAGATGGAAATTTTTTTGTTTTTAACTATAAACTGTTTTTTACGTAATTTTCCATTTCAACTTTCAGGACATACACATTTCAAGGATATGGAATAAATTTTCTATTTGAACTTTCAGGACATGGACGTTTCAAGGATATGGAGATACGGGTATCAAGTGAAAGAGGAAATGTTTCGCTTTTTGACTAAATTTTCTATTTGAACTTTTAGGACTTAAATATGTCAACAGTAAAATACCTCAAAATTTTATATTTCTACCTATTTTTATAAACAAAAAATTAATGCGTATTCCATACTAAATTATTGCTTATAGATGAAATTTTTTTTGTTTTTAACTCTAAATCGTTTTTTACGTAATTTTCCATTTCAACTTTCTGCACATACACATTTCAAGGATATGGAATAAATATTCTATTTGAACTTTCAGAATATACACATTTCAAGGATATGGAGATATGGGTATCAAATGAAACAGGAAATGTTTCGCTTTTTGACTAAATTTTCTATTTGAACTTTTAGGACTTAAATATGTCAACAGTAAAATACCTCAAAATTTTTGTCTACCTATTTTATGGACAAACAATTAATGTGTATTCCATACTAAATTATTGCTTATGTATGGAAACTATTTTAGTTTTAACCAATTAAGATAGAAGAAAAAATGTTGAGGTATTTTACTACAAGCCGATAACCATTTTTTTTTTTAAATTCTTTCAAAAACTTCAAGGATATTGAAGCATACATATTTAAAAGGACCTTACTGACATATTTTGCTTCTGAAAATTCAAAATAGATAATTTAGTCAAAAAACGACAAGTTTCCTCTTTTATTTGATACCCATATCTTTTTAATTACATAACCTCAAATATTTAAATAAATTCTTTGAAATATGTATGTCCTTAAAATTTTGAAGTCCTTTTAAAAAGACATTGGATCAGAAAATGAAAAACTGAGTTTTCCAGGTTACTATGAATGAATTCTAGTTGCACGCCTATCTAAACTTTTGGATGGATTTCGATAAAAATAGTTTTTTGTTGCACGGTGTAGTATGAAAAGTTAAGTAAGCTTTGTTAGCCAGTTTCGCGGTATACACAATAATACCTTTGGAAATTTATTCAAATGATGTATCTGTGGAAAACCTCTTTTTACTTATTTTTTCTCTCTTCCCTATTCTTCTTCTATAAAAATTGTAAAATTACATTCAGAAGGTTTCTTCTGCCAATATGAACTCATCCTGAGGCTGACTCATAGATCAGCCAAAGTTCTTGTCAATTCTTTGTCAATTATTTGCATCTGAAATAATTGCAAAAGTGCAAACATGCTCAAACGGCACTGGCACGCAGCATGTCAATTAAAACAACAACAACAGCGCAAAGAAAAAAATATCCACGCAGGTAGAAAATACACACAAACTGCCAAGCAAAATTCCAATCAGACATGGCAGAAGGACAAGAAAAGGAGCGCAAAAAAATTGCAAGGAAAAAATATGGCACTAAATAGGAACGAAGAGGAAAACTTGACATTGGCAGCAAGCAGCAATGGCAGAAAGGCGGCCAGAAGGAGGAGCGGCACGCAAACAGGATACACGAACCACGAAGCATGACCACTTCCACGTCAGGCGGTGCAAGAGTACAAAACAATCCAGCATGAACAGATAAAATAGCTACATGTGACAACAACAAAAACAACTATAACGACAACATCAAAGTGCTGCTGGCTGCTCAACCTCGGCAGTTCGCTTTCGATATTGCAGGGAATTTGAAAACGATTTATGGCGGCAAATGCAACAAACGACAACAACAACTGTAATGCAACAAAACACAATTGGGTGCAGGACTAACACTCGCCGACCGCACTTGGCCCGGCTGACGTGCGAGAGGCAGCCAAAGGCTGTAGAGCAGATGTTGCCCGTCGGGCAGCCAGACAGACCAGCCGCCCAAACAGGTCGTACAGGCAACGGGACGGCCCGACAACTGCACGCACGCAGCGCGCCAGCAATCAATTGAACTGATCGCAAATACACATTTAGCAGACGAGCGAACGAGCGGCGGACGGCGGCTTCAATCGGCAGAAAAAACGAAGGAAATAAACGGAATGAACTTGCCGCAGGGACGCACATGCGTGCAGCTGTTGCAGTCATGCGGCAAAATAGACCAATTTTTGTTTTCGCTCGCTAAGTGATGGAACACATTTGTGAGTTCATGTGCAGCGCGTGACAGCAGGACGGCAGGATAATAGCCGACAGGCGCGCTGTGTCCGGATGTGAAAGACGAAAGAGTCGAAAATTCCAATTGTGCTCGTTACTGCTTTTACTTTGCCAACCACAAACGGCAACAGCGTGTGCCACATTGCGTTGCATATGTTATATCCCAACTCGCTTCGGGCAATTTGCTGATTAAGTGGAGGCTTTATTGAGTTTTCGATTTACCACGTAACAGTCACAATGGTTATTGAATTTTTTTGTTGTTGGTTGACCTACAACGTTCTAACTAAACGTTGAATTTCGATCGAAACACTCCACACATCAAATACTCCTCGGAATGGGGCGTCACTAAAGTTCACTGTGCTGCACACTTCAAAACAATAGTCCGCAGTATGGATGAGCTTCATTGAAAGGCAACAATAATATCTGCAATTTGTAGCATTTCATTGTGACACAAATAGTTTGCAATTTTAAGTTCAAACCAATTCGTTTAAAACAAATAAAACGACAGAGCGAACATTTTCAGATAAACTAATTTTTTCATACAAATGAATGAAATGAAATTCGTTGAATACAAAATTTTTAAAAGAATTTTTATTTTACTATATGTAAAAAAATACATCAAATTACTATAACTAGCAGTGCCTATCGGCTTCGCACGCAAGTTTAATGTCAATGGGCCCAATAAATCAAGTTTCTCTTAACTCTTTGTTGACCCGTCAGATTTTTATGTAAAAATACTTGTCTAATTATAACTGATTTTAAATGCTTTCACCATTTGAAGTCAATTGACCTATTAAATCATGTTTTCCCATACAAACTTTTAACCCATTGTTGACCCGTCAGGTTTTAATGAAAAAATACTTTTCTAATTATTTCTCATTGAAATTCTTTCACTTTGTGTTTTCCCATACAAACTCTTAACCCATCATTAAGATTTGATTAAAAAGATTCAGATTTTCATTTCATCAGATTTTGATTAAAAAATAGAAAACATGTCTCCAATTTTTTTCCAAGTTTTTTTACCAATTTTGAAGTCAAAAGGCCCATTAAATCATATATTTTTAGATATTTAACAAATTCTTAACCCTTTTTTTACACTGTAAGATTTCGATTTTCAAACGTATCTAATTCTTTCTCAGCACTTCAACTTTTGCTAAGTTTGAATTCGAAAAACCCATTAAATCATATTTCTTCATAAAAAACTTTTAACCCATAGTGGACCAGTCAGATTTTGATATTCGAAAAAATGATAAACACGCTTCGAATTATTTCTCACTAAGAGTAGTTTCACTAAGTTTGAAGTCAAAAGGCCCAAAAATCGTATTTCTACAAACTGATAACACTTTGAGGTTTGATTTTCACAAAAACTTAAAACAAATGTTAAATTATTTTTTACTTCAAGTGTTTTCACCAATTCGGGTTTCTGTCAAAAGGCCCATCGGCTAATGTTTTTTAGTAGTCTTTCCGTATACGAACCTTAACCCATTGTTGACCCGTTAAAATTTGATTTTCGAAAAAATTAAAAACATGTTTTGAATTATTTATCACTGGGAGTAGTTTCTCTAAGTTCGAAGTCAAAATGTCAATTAATTCATGTTTTTTCACAGTTCTCAATACAAACTTTAACCCATCGTTGACCAGTCAGATTTTGATTTTCAAAAAAATTAAAAACACGTGTCAAATTATTTCACATTTGAAGTAATTTCACCAAATTTGAAGACAAAAGGCCCAAAAATCTTGTTTATCCAAACTGATAACCCTTTGGTAATCCTTTAGGTTTTGATTTTCACAAAAATTTAAAACAAATGTTTAACTATTTTATACTTCAAATATTTTCGAATTATTTCTCACTAAGAGTAGTTTCACTAAGTTTGAAGTCAAAATGCCAATTAATTCATGTTTTTCACAGTTTCTCCATACAAATTTTAACCCATCGTTGACCCAGTAAGATTTTGATTTTAAAAAAAGTCAAAAATAATTGTCGAATTATTTCACATTTGAAGTACTTTCACCAAGTTTGAAGTTAATAGGTCCAAAAAATCTTGTTTCTCCAAACTTGTAACCCTTTGTTAACCCTTTAAATTTTAATTTTCATAAAAATTTAAAACAAGTGTTTAATTAGTTTTGATTTCAAGTGTTTTCACCAATTTTGAAGTCAATGGGCCCATTGGTTCATGTTTTTTCGTAGTCTTCTTGTATAAGAACTTTAACCCTTGGTTCACCCCGTTAAATTTTTATTTTCGAAAAATTGAAAAATACGTCTGCAATTATTTTTAATTTAAAGTATTTTTAAGTATTTTTTAGTTTGAAATCGATAGGCCGCTTAAATCATGTTTTTTTCATAAAACACCGTAAGCCATGCTTTGCCCTTTTAGACCCCGAATTTCAAAAAATCCCATCTTAGTGGAGGTTCTTCATTTTCCAGGATGTGTAGGTACAAATTAAAAATTTTATTTTATTATAAATTTATTTTTTTTATAAATTTTATTTTTGTAGCTTCAGCGGGCTCACTTATCCCACTCTATGCGCGCCGCCGCAGAAAATGTCCTTGGTTTTCGACGCCCACCACCAAAAAACCAATGGTACGATGAAGAGTGTCGCGCAGCCACTGCAGTGAAGAATGCTGCCTACAAGAAGACCCTGCAGTCGGCCGCCACGCGAGCCATGACAGAAAAATACCGGGAGGAGAGGAAGAAAGAGAGGTGCCTTTTTAGACGCAAGAAACGGGAGCAAGAAAGGCGCGAGCGTGAGGAAATCGAGGAGTGCAGGAGCAGGAATGACGCCCGAAAATTCTTCCAAAAAGTTAAGCGTCTCACGGAAGGATTTAAGCCCGGGGCATCTTCTTGCAGAGACGAAAACGGGGATCTGGTTACGGATGCGCAGGGTGTGCTGAGGTTGTGGAAGGAGCACTTCACCAAGCTGCTCGCAGGCGACGAAAGGAACAATACCGCCAGTGGTGAAGATGTCCAGATGGCACCAATCGACGACGACGGTGTGGATGTGCCACCGCCCAGCCATGACGAGGTCCGGGTCGCTATCCAGCGACTCAAGAACAACAAAGCTGCAGGGCCGGATGGGCTACCAGCTGAATTGTTCAAGGCCGGCGGCGGTGAGCTGATTGGGTGCATGCATCAGCTCATTTGCAAAATATGGCTGGAGGAACGAATGCCCAACGATTGGAACCTCAGTGCCCTTTGTCCTGTGCTGAAGAAAGGCGACCCAACAATATGCGCCAACTACAGGGGTATTAGCCTACTTCCCATTGCATACAAGGTCCTGACGAGCGTACTATGTGAAAGATTAAAGCCACTCGCCAAGGCGCTGATTGGACCTTATCAGTGCGGCTTTAGACCTGGTAAGTCCACCATCGACCAGATATTCACTCTACGCCAAATCCTGGAGAAGACCCATGAGAACCAAATCGATACACACCATCTCTTCATCGATTACAAGGCAGCATTCGATAGCCCGATAAGGGATCGCCTATATGCCGCATTGTCTGAACTTGGTATCCCTGCAAAGCTCGTTAGACTTTGCAGAGCGACGTTGAGCAATACGCGCAGCTCCGTCAAGGTTGGAAGTGACCTCTCCGACCCCTTTGATACCGTTCGAGGTTTCAGACAGGGCGATCCTTTGTCCTGCGACCTCTTCAACTTCACCATGGAGAGTGTTCTGCGCAAGGCCGGTGTACATCGTAATGGCACAATCTTCAACAAAAGTGTCCAGCTCCTTGCCTACGCTGATGACATTGATGTCATCGGACGTAACAAGCGAGATGTCACCGCTGCATTTGCGGCTATCGAAAGAGAATCTGCCAAAATGGGTCTGGTGGTAAATGAGGGCAAGACGAAGTATATGCTGTCTACACGCAGGGACTCGCAGCGGCTAGGGTCTCACGTCGAGGCCGACAGGTATACCTTTGAAGTTGTCAAGGAATTCGTCTACCTTGGCACCGCCATCAACAGCAGCAATGATGTCAGCCTGGAGATAAAGCGAAGGATTACTCTTGCCAACAGGTGCTACTACGGTCTCGGTAGGCAATTGAGAAGCAGAGACCTCTCTCGACCGACAAAACTTGCGCTCTATAGGACGCTTATCTTGCCCGTGCTTCTCTATGGCGCTGAAGCATGGACAATGACACGAAACGACATAGCGGCCCTTGGAGTGTTCGAGAGGAAGGTACTTCGCAAAATCTTCGGCCCTGTACGTGTTGGTGACGACTATCGTATACGAACCAATAACGAGCTGTATGAGCTGTATAAGGACATGGACGTAGCGCAGCGAATTAACATCCAGCGGCTACGCTGGCTCGGTCATGTCTGCCGTATGGACGACGAAGCTCCGGCGAAAAAGGTGTTCGATGCGATGGTTGGAGGTCGACGGCGAAGAGGGAGGCCGTGTCTCCGGTGGAAGGACCAAGTTGAAGAGGCCCTGTCATCACTTGGTGTGACCAACTGGAGAAGGCGCGCGCAAAGCAGAGGCGCCTGGAGAGAAGTTTTGCGGCAGGCCGTAACCCGATAACGGGTTGTTATGGCCAGTTAAGTAAGTAAGTAAGTAAGTAAGCTTCAGCGGTGTGGGCTGGGCGATGATGAATCAGTCAGTCAGTCAGGACCAACAGTTATTCTTGTACCTATAAATTGCGATCTGTGCGACCTAATTCCTATTTTTCTTAGTTTACTTAGTCTTTATTTAATTATTGTTGTAAATTGATGCGCACGTGTTAGGATCAAATAAAAAAAGTGCCTGCAACACAGACACAAAGCCGCAAAACCATTAACTGCCGCAAATCATCCTGCCACCACAAAACTACAAAAACCAAAATTCTCACAATTTGAAAACGCCACTCACTCACTCAGAGAGTCTAAGGAGCGACAACAACAACAATAACAATAACACAAACAACAACTGCACAGATACAAAAGGCCAAAATATGCACAGAGCGTAGCTATTCGAAATTATTGAAAAACCATTTGTGGTTCCGAACTGAGAGCGCAACAGCAAAGCAGGAACGCCAAAAAAAAGAACTACAACAAAAACCAAAGTGCAGCATTTAGGTAGCACACATCGAACGGCACAACACAATGAAGAAGCAGAGGAAAAAGAAGAAGAAGACAAAATCACAACACAACCACACAAAATTGGCACTTTGGCAGCAGAAACGTAACGTCGAACTCTCCGAGGTGGGGTGCGCAACGAACCGAATACAAATACAGGAGGCGACGCAGCCCAGCGGCGGCAGAGTAGCGCACGCTTACGTATGCGCAAGGCGCAGGCGCGTCGTGCCACAACGACGGCAGCAGCAGCGGGCACCGGGGGCCGACATAAAGCAAAACGCGCATGTGCTGAATTTCAAAAATAAAACACACGCAAACCCACACTCGAGCCGGCAAAATATTCGAAAACGAGTGCAAGCCATTTCAATGTTATGGACAAAATGTATCTAGATACGACGACAACAACAACAAGCTGAACTACAGACTACATGTAGTGTCGAAGTCGGGTGGACTGGACGCGCAGACGCACTGACTGAGTAACTGACTGACTGGAGCGACGGCTGACTGGATGGTTGGCTGGTTGGTTGGTTGGTAGGTTGGTTGGTTGCTTGATTGGATGAGTGCCAGGCCAGTGATGTGTTGTATGCTGCACAGTATGTAGACTACCTACTAACTGAATGTATTTGTATATTTGTATTGATATGAATAACTTTTGAACTTTCATAAATTGCACAGGATGGTTTGAGACCTAATAAATGGAAGGAGAGAGCGCGATCTAGAAGCATCACAATGGGCCTAATTTGGCCTAAGTGCGCTCTCGTTTGGGAGCCGCCACATCTACCTACCTACCTACATACTATATATGTGTGCGTACGTAATGAAATTTACACGAAAATTTAAATTGAAACGAAATTAGTATTTTTGACCTCTTTGGAACCACCGCAATTAGCTGTCACTATGAACCATTCACAAAAGCCAGAGCCATCTTTTGAAAATGAACCGAACTAATTTGAACTCCTAATAATAAATTTGATTTTAATTTATTATAATAAATTTCAATTTTAATTAATATTAATATTAAGATTGAACCACTTAACTCTTACAAAATGATTTATATTTTTCTAAATTACACAAAAACCATCCATTGGTCCTATAATTTCCACTATTTATGCAATAAATTTGTAATTTTTATAAATTTTAAAACAAAAAAAAATGTATTTAATGTGTCCCAGTAACTAAATTTTTACTTTAAACGTGTTCTTTGTTTTAATTTCTTGACTTCATATTTCCTCCTTCCGCCTTCTCACGGAATTTTGCAATTCTCTACATCAATATGTCAACAATCAGCCACTTTGCTGTTAGGGCCAGGCATGGTAGTCACCACTACCATCAATAACAACAACAACAAAAGTAATTTGCAGGAAGACACACCAGGCAGCGTCGTCGCTGTTGCGTTCAGGTCGAACACGTTCTGACGGCGGCGCGCAGTCGCATTCGTCAAGGGATGTGCGCGTCGTGCAGAACCTCGCAGTGCGGCAAACGGTTGCAAGAATTAAAAAGGCAAAACCGGCTCAACGGATTTTAGTGCGCAAAGTGTTTATTTGTATTTTTTTTTTATATCAAATTTAATATTTTGTGAATACAATTGCCAAGAATTCAATTATAAAGAAAAGCAATCAGTTTGGCATGAAATAAGTGAGTGAAGAGTTTTTGTTGGCAAATAAAATTTAAATGTGCAAATGTTCAAAGTGTGGCAGCTGCTTCGTTGCGCACATTCCCCCACTGCACGGCTGCCGACTGTAGCGTGTCCGAAACGCGTGAAACGCGACCGGCATCAGTGCGCGACACGGCCAAAGCAAACGAAAAAGGTGCACCACCACCAGTGACGCATGCGCGTTTATTTAAAGCAGCACAACAACAACAACAATAACGGCTATAATTACAACAACAATAGTTTATGTGAAAACAGCAGCTGCCGAATTGTTACCCTCCACAACGCACGCGTTTCAAAATTTCATAAATAGCAACGAAAGAGGAAATGAAAAACAAGTACAATGCATGAAGGGAGTAGGGGGGAGAAACGAGTGAAAAGTAATGAGGATATACAGAAATAGCACAACAACAAATAAGTTTTATCAAACTTCCATAACAGCTGCAAAAGAGCGAACCGACTCGACCGAAGCGATCATTCGTGGCAAAGAAAATTAACAAAACACAAAAAATAAATTTAAAAAAATATTCGGTAGTGAAAATACATAATTTTATGTAACAAATTTTTACAAAATTAAAAATTAAATAAATTAAATTAAATAAAAACAGAAATATAAAATTTATACACTTCAAGCACAAAAATGTTTGTGAGAATTATGAATTTATAAATATTTAAAAAAAAATAAGGAAAAAATATATTAAATAACAAAAAAACAAAAAAAAAAAATTAAAAAATTAAATTAAATTTAAATTTAATTAAAAATTTGTCCTTGCCAAAGAATTGATGCAAATGTGGTCTGCTTTAAAATAAAATATATATATTTATATTTGGTTACAAAAAATGTCAGTTCAATATTTTAAAAATATGTCATAGATTTCAAGTATGCCAGATAAATTTTTAGTGTGAAACCAAAACAAGCAAAATATATTGAAAAACAGGAAAATCTTATCCAATAGTTTTAATTTTAGGTTTGTGACAATTCACCAAATTTTTAATAATTTAACGCGTTTCAATTTTAAAACTGCCTTGGAACGCCAACGCATAAGAAAACCTCAAACATTAACCCACAAATACCTGTCACCAAATTTTGATTCAATATTTCAAAAGTTTAAGTGTTAAATCAAAACAAAATCCAAAAATTATGCTAAAATTTTAATTTTAGGTTTGTGACAATTCACTAAATCTGCCCAAATTTAAAACGTTTCAATTTTAAATCTGCCTTGGAATATCCACATTGGCCAAAGCACTTCGCAAACACAGCCAACGCATAAGAAAACCTCAAACATTAACCCACAAATTACCCGCCACCAACTGACCCCAAATGCAGCACTCAAAGCTTGCGGCCGTTCGCTGCCAGCAGCGCCACTGCAGCTGTGTCAGGCTGACGCTTACACTAACATTGGCTCTGTCGTTGGTGCTGACGCTGACGCTCGTGTTAGCAATTCCCGCGGCGCATGCCATACCGCAGCAACAACAACCACAACAACAGCAATCGAACCAGCAACCCAACACGCATGCACATCCACATCAGCGTCATTACCATCATCAGCAACAGCAGCAGCAGCAGTCCGCCAGCGCCAGCGCGCCAACACAGCAATCCAGTCCAATGGCCAATATTACTGCCGCGCGCGCCACTGCCACCGCAGCGACAACAACGGCCGGCGTACACCACACCGATTGGCGTCGCCTCGAGATGATGGACGCCAACGGTTTGTACTGGCTGGAGTGGTGGACCAAGTCGAAGGAAATACACTTTCGCGTCACTGTGAACACGCGCGGCTTCGTGGGGCTGGGTTTTGCGCGCAAAAACGGACGCATGGCGAATGCCGACTTGGTGCTGCTGTGGGTCGATGATCGCACCGGCAAGCCGAATGCTTTGGTAAGTGAAACAAAAGTGGGGGGGAGGGGGGGAGGGAGAGGGAGAAGCAACACCCACCCATGTTTTTGTCTGCCACCCATGAATAGTCGTACGACAATAAAATTTTGTACATATGATTTTGTTATAAAGAGAGGTTAATACGCCAAAAATTACTTCAATTGCCCCACGGACACGCCCACCTCCCATACAAACCAAATACTAAGTTGACAGTATCTCGGAAACTATAAAAGGTATATTGATGAAATTTGGTACAGCAACTCATATTATCAATATAAAGATATATACCAAAAATGGTATATATCTATCAATCTACAAATACGTTTGTAATAAAAAAATGAAATATTAAAAAACCTACAAATATCTGTGCATCCTTATAAGTAAGTAAGTAATTTGAAACCCAAATAAAAAATAATAATACCTTTTATTAAATTCAGTAAAGCATATATTTTCATTAAAAATTACAATTTGTTAATCTGTACTGCTAGGACAATCGGTTTCCGATGATGAATTATGCAAATTAAAGCAACCTTCACAAAGTGCAAGTTTGGTGGCCTGCCATCGGTATATAAATTAAAATTTTTAAAATCCGTTTTAACATTTTAGTAAATTGAGGTATTTACTTCAGTACTACAAACTTATTTTTCTTCATTTACGACATTAATTTTGCGTCTTTGTGTGCTCCAATTACCGGCGATTCCTGTCACTCGTTGGCCAAAGCGCGCGTATCGGCCACCAGAGACTGGCAGCAACGAATTGCTTTTTTAAAGGCTTCTCTATGCAATTTCTTGTTCTTTGTTTACTTTTTGTTATTTGTTAACCTTTTTTTTTAAGTGTCCTTTTTGTATGTTTGCTGCGCAAATTGTAGCCAAAAGCAACCAGGCTTCTTTTTTCCAACTGTCATTCGATACTATAAATTATTTTTTTTTTAAATAAAAATATTTGCTTAAAATTCCGTTGTTGCCTTAGTGTAAAGTATTGTTGTTGGTTTTGTTGTTGTAATTGTTATAAGTGTTTTGTTGTTGCTATTTGAAGCAGTTGAAGGTGCTCAGTGCTCAGTGGCAGGAAGCGACTATTGTTTACTCAACCGTATCGATTGTTGTTTGTGTAAGGATCTTTAAAAGCACTAAGCAAGTAAGAACAATGGCAAGTAAGACAATAACAACAACACAGCATATTCTGTTACCTAACAAAAGGCCGTAATTTTGTTGACAACAACATCAAATAGGGATTCTTTGTCTTTTTTAAACTGTGAACTGATACTTTAGTCGCTTTTCATCTCACATTTAGTGGAATTTCTTTGTATTTGCACCTTTACAGTTACCCTCAGTGAAAATAAAAATTTAAATTTCCTTTCCTTTAATCAAATCAATTTGTATTGGTCTATGAATAAATTAATGACATCGAAATCATTTCAAGCCTTTCGGTATATTTTCTTTTGATATTGAAATACTTCAAAACTTATTCATTCACTCTTTGCTTAACTTTGCCAAATTAATTCATCATTTCAATTAATATGTTTTTAATTTCAATCATTCATAATTTCTAAATTAATTGCAAAATATGTTTGTCTGCGAATTAAGCAACACGCACGACTGCATTCGCCGAAACGCATTCAGCGCTTTTGGCGCGTTACGCATTTTCTGTTCACCATTTTACTGTCCAATTCCATTAGCATTGCGCTCACTCTTGGCACTCATGCCATGATCAATTGTTGTTGTTGTTCATCAAAATTGAATACAAAAGCATCAAAGACAGGCAAAGTTAATTAGTTATTGCGGGCTCGAGTGCGCGGCAGCTGCTGAAGGCTTCAGCTGCTGGCAATTTCAGCTCCAGCGCCAACTGTCAATGCAACTAATGCGCCGAACTGAGGCACATTTACACGACAATGGCCGCCACTGCAGAGACGCTCTTAAGCAGTTTTTGGTGGATTGTATTAATTTAGAAAATTAAATGTCGAATAGCCCGAAAAGTTGCATGAAAAGCGTGTTAAACTTGTGAAAGCTTGGTGAAAGGCAGTGAAAAGTGCGCCTTCAAAACATTCTACGCTCCGTTGAGCCTTGAGCCTTGAGCAGCGTCCTTTGCAAATTTTCATTATGGCAAAGACTTTCAAATGCCACTAAATGTCAAACATTATCGCGCATTTAATTAGCGTAGACAGCGCAAATACTGTCACGCATCACTGACGGCGTAGCATACTTGGAGGCGCACGGTAAAAATTATGAAATACAAACTGCATGCAGACTAGTGTGGGGGCATTCTTCCCGCATGTGGCTTTTCTTCTATGAAAATGAAAATAAATTTCAGTGACCTTGAACCCCAGTTTCAAAACTGCCAGTATTTAGTGGGCAAAATTAGGCATCCGATAAGATAAGCCGCACACTTTTAGGCGCACATAAATAAGTTTACGTATAAATCACATTGAACGACATTTGTGAAATAAAAATAAATGGTCAGCATTGTTATTTGGAAAACTCCAGCCATAAGCTGGCAATTTACTGGCAGAATTATCAAAAAAGCTGTTTACTCATTAACACCTAAAAGTAGGCAACGAAGTTGAGAAGGTAAGCACAATGTGCGCCAGTGGCAGCAAATATTTGAGTGTTGGAATTTAAGGCGTTGAGTGTAAATAATGAGAAAACGGACACATTAAGAACGAAAAGAAGTCAGAGAAATGTATTAAGAAAGCACAGATAAAACGGACGTTAGGGTGAAAGGCCGCTGAAAGGGCATGCAACAGGTTTAAGTCATTTTAGAAGAATTAATTGCTAACAAAATTTAAGCAAAACAAGTAATTTGACATAGCAACATGAAACAATGCAATGTGTTGTCTTCAAATATTCTGTCCTTTAATATTTTTGTTTGTGTATGTCTGTGCAGATGTTGAAAACAGGCATTCTATGTAATCAATATTAGATTCAGAGTGAGATAACTATGTGAGATGAGTGAGTAAGTGAAGTTTGAAGTTGGAATAGAATTTGAAATTTGTGGATTAAAATTGATTTATCCATAAAAATATTGAATCCACATAGTGAAGTAAGCCTGCCTGTGACATGAAAAACCCCTACTTGTACTGTCTTTGAGTCTGTAAGCTTTCTTGAATCTCTGGCCAACCAAGTACATGAAAACCCCCTTCTTGTACTGTCTTCGAGTCTGTAAGCTTTCTTGAATCTATGGCCAACCAAGTCCATAAAAAAACCCCTACTTGTACTGTTTCTGAGTCTGTAAGCTTTCTTGAATCTATGGCCAACCAAGTCCATGAAAAACCCCTACTTGTACTGTCTTCGAGTCTGTAAGCTTTCTTGAATCTATGGCTAACCAAGTCCTTGAAAACCCCCCACTTGAAATGTCCCTGAGTCTGTAAGCTTTCTTACTCAACATAACCTGAAATAAATATCTTTATACATTAATTATAAACTTTTTTATTGAAATATTGTATACTTCATTACAGTAGTGCACATAGGGGGGTTTTAGGAGTTCAAACACTTAAATACAAAAATTTCTGGTACAAAATATGGTTTCAAATAGTATTGAGCTCAAAAGTTGTACTCAAACCCCCCAAAAATAAATCCTGTGTGCGCCACTGCTTCGTTACATACATTTTACTTGTATTAAGAATGTGGCAATTTGACTCAAGAACAGGATGTAGCACGCGCTCAAGTATTTAACTTCCTTACAGTGGCCGGAAATTGCAAAAAAATGGCAGAGATTAAGCAGAACACTCATAACACAAGTTAACCTGTGTATAAAATCCTGTGAACAAAATTTCTTAAGTACTTAAGACCACAGCTCCTGTTTTCATTTTATTAAATTTGATTCTTAATTTTTTTCTTTCGTCTACATTGTGTGCGAATGTCACTTCTAATTAAGAAAAATTTTCTTATTTAATCTGGCATGAAGTCACAGAGCTTCCAGCCGTTTTGTCGAAACAGTTTTAATTTGCTTCGGTGAGCAACGAGAGTCCTAATCATGTATGCTATAGTAAAGGATCACCAGATAGCAGTGTGGTTTTTTTCAATACATTCACAGATGCATTCTATACTGCATATAAATTTCATGTAAATAAATTTTACTGTTAAGACACTGTACAGTGATTCGTTCCATAGACAAAATTCAAAAAATTTATAGTCTCAGAATTTTAGATGTTGATGTAATTTGAAAGGTAAAAGACCAACTAAGAAAAGCCAAAAAAATCTGTGCAAAAAATTAATTAGTGTCTGTGCAAAAGCGGCTCAAAATTGAAACTTTTTTCATAAAAAAATATGTAAACACATATTTTTTGTGTTTTAGTGTATTGAGTAAAAAAAAATTGTAAAAATACCTGGTTTCCAAGAAGTGGCTAAAACTTGTCATATAGATTAAGAAATGAGTGGCCATTTTCGCTTTTAATGTTTTCTCAAAATTTGTAAAGCTGAGCCTTCCACTTCACTTTAAATTTAAAATAATTTTCTAAATTAAAAATCTGAAAATTGGCAAAACTTAGAGAAAAATATCTAAAAAGTATGTTCCTGGATTTTTTTTAATTTTACGAATCATTCTTTCTTTGTCGAATAATGTAATTACATCCTCCGATATCTTCCGATCTCAGAAAATAATTCAATTTGAAAAGTGGTCTAAACACCTATTTTTCGACAAAATTTATTTTATTTATCCCTAAAAGTATGCAATCAGTATGAAAAATTGAGAAAACTGCAAAAAAGTAAAACTTACGTCTATTATTATCGTTTTTATTGCAAAACTAAAGGGTCCTAGACAATTTCTGTTACTCTTTGCAATTATCAATGTTGACGTAACCGATTAAATGTAAAATCTGAAAAATCTAGCCAACACACTCGTTGCTATAGCTCACCAAAAATGACGAAAATTGCAAATTTAAGTCTCAGGCATTGCCAAACTACAACAGTTTAAGAAAAATAAAATGGAGATTTCAATTCAGCAGATCATAATTAACTAGTATACCAAATTTTATGAAGAACGGACCACTCCTTCTAATTTTGTCCCACGGTTGTATGGAGTCGAATCACTGTGCACCGAGGCGTTTCAAAAATTGTGCTACATTTGACGCAATTTTTTGCTTCATTGGGAGAATAAAATGCTACTCGGCGAGGCTTTGAGAGATTGACTGAAACAAGTGGCGATTGTAATTAACAATGTCCGGTGATTGCGGCCGGTGGTTTCCAAAGTTCTCTGGAAACTTTTGCAACATGCAGTCGAACGTTAAAAAGGTCAGCGCTTGTCGCAAATTGTGTTTGGTCGGAACAAAGGTTAACATGATTGGAGCACCAAGAAAGCGTACTTCAGCGAAATTACACGCACTGATTTGTGAATGAAAATGATAAAACTTTCACATAAATAAAGTTACAATGTAATTTAATGAGACTTATGACTCAAGACTTATTTGTATCCCTAAGATGTCTTAACATAAGTCACACACATTTAACCAGTGAAATGAATTCACCAAAATTAAGGTACGAAATTAGCGCAAAATACTATCCAACAATATTTATTCATACTACCCGGCAGTGGCGCACACAGGATTTCATTTGGGGGGAGGGGGTCGGTACAACTTTTGAGCCAAATACCATTTGAAATCATAGTTTTAATAGTAATTTTTGTTTAAGTTTAGTAATTTTTTTAATTGTGGAAGGTTTTTTTTGGTTTGGGGAAGGTTTGAACCCCAGAACCCCCCTGTATGTGCCACTGCTACCCGGAAGATTTTCGTACATTAGCATTGCATTAATTACTATAGCTATTCATTTATTTTTCCTTGTTGCTGATGTTACATATTAATGCTTACATAATAGAGGGAAAGCAAAGAGGAAGACGGAAAGCACGGAAAGGGATGTCGAATGATTTAGTAGTAAAAAATATGCACCGTACTACAAAGCACGTAGGTGGCATATTAAATCTGCTGTTGCCCCGTTGTGCTATTTATTTATTCATTTCAAATAGTTGTAATTTAGTTATACACTACACATACATAACTATACATAGTTACATACTTGCTTGTACACTAGTCAAAATAAGTTTGCATACAAGGGGTACATAGGTTTTTCATATAGAAACAAAATCTCTTCCAGCAATTTTTCAAAAACTAAATTTATTTTATTTCATTCACAAACTTGGTTCTTTTATTCTAAAAAGATAATAATAGCAAAAACTTGAGCAAGCTATGAAAGAAGGGCCAAGGTATGAAGAAGAAGAAATTATGTTATGAATTTACCTCGAAAAATGTTTGCCTTCAATTTAAGGTTATGTAGAAAAAATTTAATTGAAACTGTGTTTTTAAAAAAAATTAATTACTTCTTGATATATTTTCCTTGTTGGTATAACTTTTATAAAATTCTATGTGTTTCAGCTCTTTTCTTCTTTCTTCAGCTTCTTTTCTTTCTTTTGTTATATTCTTGAATTGTTATATATGTTTACTATATCTCCGAAGATGGAGTGTTTTCGGAGTGATGGTTCGAGTAAACCCCTTAAATATTTAATTAGAAGCACATTCGGTAACTGAGGAAGAACTTTTTCAACTTTTTTGAGCCATTTAACACTAGAAACACCGCAAGTTTTCCATACCTACAAAGACTGCATATCATAGCCGCTGATATCTCGAAAAGTACACATCGGATTTATCAAATTTTTCACAAAATAAATTTGTTTTAAATATTAAATTTTTCACAATAAAAAAATAAAACTCACCAAAGCAAAAGTTGATAAAAAATATTAGAGAAAATACAGATATTTAAAAATGCAAAGCCGTCAACATGACCGCAATGGTCTTTCTAGTGTTAATAGCAAACAGAGCTTCCATTGCACCCCAAGGTCATCGTAAAGTTAAAAAGAAATGTTGAAATCTGATCCCTAGTTTTAAAACTTTGGTTTACATAAGCTTGACGAGTTTGTAAATAACCTCTCGGAACCATTTTTGACTCAAAAAAAAAAAACAACCTGCTCACTCCTTTACCTGACATGCAGCCCCATACCATACCCTGTCATAAGCTATGCTTCACTGTTAGTGTCAAATTTTTGTTATTAACAGAATCCTCTTCAAATTATTTGATGCCTTTTAATGCCAAATATGCCAAACCATTCTTCGAGAATAATAAATCTTCCCGGAAATCCCGCTTTCTGGACTTTTTGATGGACTCTTTCACGATAGCGATTCTCTGCTTCTTAGTAAATGAAATGAAGGCTCTAACCTGCTGTTAGGTGGGGGAAAGATTATTTTGTCGGGACTTTTCTTATAAAGTCACTGCTACAGAGTTGTATTAAATATTTCTGTACATTTCTAAAGATTTGGGATGCAACTATTCAGTTTAACTATGATTTCGATGCAGTGATTGCAAAACAATCTATTTTCCTTGCTCAGGCAGCTTAAGAAAATAACCAGATCGTAGCAACGAAGCAAGAATTTGTGTTTTTTTTTATATTTTAGATGGTTTTTCGAAAAGACGAATATGCTCTTTCAACAATGTATCTATTTTCACGAAAATTTTTGGTTAGTTTTGGAAAGATTTTGTAAGATTAAAAGAGGAGTAAGCAAGGAATAAAAATTAAGATTATCCTTTTATCCATGGCGGGCCCCTGCCATGAATAACTAGCAGGGACGCGCGGCTTTACACGCAAGTTTGGAGTCAATGGGGCCAACAAATCAAGTTCTTCCTAACTCTTTGTTGATCCCGTCCTAACTCTTTTTATGACAAAATTCGTATCTAATTTATCAATTATCAAATGAGAATGAAGTACTTTCACCACATTTGAAGTCAATTGGCACATTAAGTCATGTTTCCCCATACAAACTCTTAACCCTTCGTTGACCTCGTCAGATTTTTAGTTTCGAAAAAATAAAAAACACGTATAAAATTATTTCTCACCAAGAGTACTTTCACTAAGTCAATGGGCCCCTTAATTCATGTTTTCTCACAGTTTCTTCATACAAACTCTTAACCCTTCGTTGACCTCGTCAGATTTTTAGTTTCGAAAAAATAAAAAACACGTATAAAATTATTTCTCACCAAGAGTACTTTCACTAAGTCAATGGGCCCATTAATTCATGTTTTCTCACAGTTTCTTCATACAAACTCTTAACCCTTCGTTGACCTCGTCAGATTTTGATTTTCGAAATTATAGAAAACAAGTATCGAATTATTTCACAAGTTAAGTGTTTTCACTAAGTTTGAACTCAAAAGGTCCATTAAATCTTGTTTCTCCATACAAACTTTTAACCCTTGATTTATCCTCTTTGAATTCGATTTTCAAAAAAATTAAAAACACGTTTCGAATTATTTCTCACTAAGAGTACTTTCAACAAGTTTGAAGTCATAAAAATCCATTAAATCTTGGTTTTCACAGTTTCTTCATACAAACGCTTAACCCGTCGTTGGCCCCGTCAGATTTTGATTTTCGAAAAAAATTAAAAACACGTATCGAATTATTTCACATGTTAAGTGCTTTCACTCGAAGCCAAAAGGCGTAAAAATCCTATTTCTTCATACAAACTTTTAGCCCTTGGTTCACCCTTTATATTATGATTTTCAAAAAAATTATAAACATGGGGCAAGTTATTTTTGATTTTAAGTAATTTCAGAAAATTTGAAGTCAATAGATCTTTGATTTTTGAAAAATTTAAAAATACGTATCGAATTAATTTTGATTTGGAGTAGTTCCACCAAGTTTGAAATCAATAGGCCTATTATATCAAGTTTCTTCATACAACAGCTTAACCCATGTTTTGCCCCTCTAGACCCCGAATTTCAAAAAATCCTTTCTTAGTGGAGGTTCATTTTTCAAGCTGAAAGCTCCAGCTACGTTTTAAGGGTATAGAGAACCTATTTTTGAAGTCAAAATTCATCAAAACATAAGTTTGACTTGTGTGTAGGAAAACTTTTTCTGACTAGTGTACGAGCATATCCTGCAAACAGATACAAATGTAATTATTTTAATGCGCTGCAGTTGGGTATTCGGGTATGTTGACTGTTGACTGTAAGAGATTTGCAATGCTCACTAAAAGCAGCGACGGTATACAAAAGCGCATTAATATTTATTATCAGAATTCCTAAGGGGATAAACACAGAACATGAAGTCACTGTGTACCAACTAGCGATGTGAAGGACATCAATTCACTTGCAATATAATTCAAACTCTATAGTTAGTTGCTATACTCGTTTTTACTAAATATGAATATGAAAATTGTTAAATAATATTTTCTAATTAAACCTCACTTCATCATTATATTTAATTACTACTAAAGTAGCATTTCTCTACTAACCAGATGCCTGCACAAACTACATCGACTTGTAATTTACTCGCCTTTAACTGTTGCTGCTTCTTTTCCCCGCCCTCTGCGCCACTTAGCAATGTGAACGCATTAACTCTCGAAGAAAATCGTTTCTTGTCATTTTCGCATTTGGTGTCAGTGTGAAAATATTAACATTCATTTCCACATGCTTATACACTTTGCGAGTATGTACATATATGTACATATGTACAAGCAGCGCATGAAAATATAATTGCCCCACTGCACAGTGATTCGTTCCATAGACAAAATTCAAAAAATTTATGGTCTCAGAATTTAACGATTTTGATGTCATTTGAAAGAAAAAACTCCAACTAAGAAAACTCCAAAAAATCTTTGTAAAACATCAATTAGTGTCTGTGCAAAAGCGGCTCAAAGTTGAAACTTTTTTCACAAAAAAATTGAAACTCATATTTTCTGTTTTTTAATCTATTGAGTACAACAAATTTTAAAAATAATTGGTTGGCACGAAGTTGCTTAAACTTTCAATATTGAATAAGAAATGATGTGGCCATTTTCGCTTTTAATTTTTTCCCAAAATTTGCAAAGCGTAGGCTTTTACTTCACTTTTAATTCAAAATATTTTTCTAAGTTAAAAATCTGAAAATTGGCAAAACTTAGACGAAAATATCTAAAAAGTATGTGAAAGTATGTTCCTGGATTTTTATTTATTTTAAGAAGCATTCTTTGTTTGTCGGATAATGTAATTATATCCTCCGATATCTTCCGATCTCAGAAAATAATTCAATTTTAAAAGTGGTCTAAACACGTATTTTTCGACAAAATTTATTTTATTTATGCCTAAAAGTATGCAATTAGCACGAAAAATGATAAAATCTGCAAAAATGCAAAACATACATCTATTATTATCGTTTTTATTGCAAAACCAGAGGGTCCCGATACAATTTCTGTTACTCTTTGGAATAATCAATGTTGACGTTACCGATTAAATGTAAAATCTATAAAATCTAGCCAACACATTTGGTGCTATAGCTTTCCAAAAATGACGAAATTTGCAAAATTAAGCCTCAGGCATTGCCAAACTACAACAGTTTAAGAAAAACCAAATGGAGATTTCAATTCAGCAGACTATGATTAACTAGTTTACCAAATTTTATGAAGAACGGACCGCTCCTTCTAATTTTGTCCCACGGTTGTATGGAATCGAATCACTGTGCACTGTGGCAACGCTTAACGCCTCAGCGCGCCACTGCCGGCTTTATTTTTGCGGTTTTTCTCTGCCATCATTCCCGGCTGTTCGTATGGTTTTTCCCGACAGCCATTTCCGGCTTCCTGCACAAATGTACGCAACATCAAGGTTTGTGTGATGATGCACTAAATTAGGTTAGTCGTCATTTGAATTAATTAGTCGCATTATCCAGTATTTCGTTAACGTTCAAATGTGACAGCTGAAGGCTACCCGCTGCACTTAATTCTGCTTGGAAATTTAAATGTATTTTCTGATGAATTTTCAGCAACCCACACACTTACGTTCTTAATAAGAATTGAACGGTGAACATGCTTTTTAATGTAAAAATTAAAAAAAATACCGCAAATTTAATCAAAAGTGTAACTAACTCAGTGAAATTAACTACTGGGTTAACGTTTCACCAGCGAATTTTCTTCAATTCTTTATATAAATACAAAAATTTGAAAAAGCAAAATGCATATAAATCTATACATAATACATATATAAATAAACATAAATATTATGTATACATAAAATTGTTTGACTAACTGACTGACTGATTGACTGATTCATCATCGTGCTGCCCAAACCGCTGAAGCTACAAACTTGAAATTTGAACTTCAACATTAGAAAATGAACCTCTGCTAAGACGGGATTTTTCGAAATTCGGGAGTCTAAAAGGGCAAAACATGGGTTAAATATTTTCATGAAGAAACATGATTTAATTTTTCAATTCTTCGAAAATCAAAATTTAACGGGTTCAACAATGGGTTAATGTTTATATATGGAATGACTACGAAATAAACATAAACCGATGGGCCTTTTTACTTCAGAATTGGTGAAAACACTTGAAATAAAAAATAATTAAGGGGGTGTTCCCGGGTAGAAGTTTGACAAAATCGATTTTTTTTTTTCGTTTTATTGTACCTTATACTATATACTATCACCCCCCAAAGTCGTTTTTCAATCCGCAAACTCAGTACCCACTTTTTTGCATGTTAATTGAAGTAATCTCAGCTCGCCGAAAACTGACTTTCATGTCGAAACTGATGTCATGTCGAAACTTTAAACGCGTTTTTCTCGAAACCACATTTTTTGTACTGGCCGATAACTTTTCTCAGCAACTATGAGAGGTATCGACTTGAAATTTTGGGAAAATGTTCTAGATAGTTTTCACTGGATGCTAAACCAAAGTTTTCATCAAAAAATTATTGTTAAATATATTTTAAAAAAAAGGTGGCAAAACTGGACAATTTTTTTTCATATGGCCGCCATTTTGTTTCTAATCAACATTTTGACTAAAACTGTGGTTTAGCATCCGCGGAATTTATTGCAGATTAATAATTGCATACCCATTTCTGTTTCAGATTACTGGTTCCCGAAATTTCTTATCGGCCAGCAGTGAAAACAAGGTCACATTGACCACTGAAAATTTGTACTTAGAAAATAAAATGTTTTGACACAAATATGAGTTTCTGTTCTCCAAATAATAAGGAACAACAAGCAAAAAACCAGAATATTGCATGTTGCCTTGTAGCTCCAAAATAATTTTTTGAAAAACAGCCTGAAATCGGCATTCTAGACGGGAAAACTCCCTTAAACACGTGTTTTTAATTTTACGAAAATCAAACCTAAAGGGTTAAAAGTTTGGAAAACAAGATTTCATTCAATATACTATATGTTTTTCATTTTTCGAAAATCAAAACATAGCTGGTCAACGATGGGTTAAAAGTTTGTATGAAGAAACTGTGAAAATACATGAATAAATGCGCATAAAGCTAAAATAATTTTAAAAGTATTTTTAATTGTTAACAAAATCGAATTCTGACGGGGTCAACAATGGGTTAAGGTTCGTATACGGGAAGACTTCGAAAAAAAATGAAACGCTTTGTCTATCGATTCAAAAGTTAGTGAAAAGTCTTGAAATCAAAAATAATTAAATTTTTAATAATATAAATAAATTAATAATAATAAAATAATAAATTTTTTTAAATTAAAATCTGAAGGTGTGTCAACGATGGGTTAAGACTTTGTATAGGAAAATATGATTCAATAGGTCTATGGACTTCAAATATGGTGCAAGCACTTCAAATGAGAAATAATTACACAAGTCTTTTTTCGTAAAAATATGACGGGTTGTTGAGAGACGGAATGGGTTAAGAGTAACTTGATTTATTGGGTCCATTGACTTCAAACTTGCGTGCAGAGCCGTCGGGCCCAGTTAGTATTTAATATCTGGTTTTATGTGGAAATTTCAAATGAAAGTGAGGCTAAATTGGAAAATTTTAATGAAAATTCATATATTCGAGCAAAAATTAGTATGCACAGTTTAGCATCCCTAGATTACGAACCATATTTTTACAACGCTTTTGCTTTGAATTTGCTTTTCTAGAAAGCATTTGTCTTTTCTAAAAAGCATTTGTTTTATCCAATTTCAGTGCATGTGTCATAAATAAAAATATAAAAAAATCATTCCGAAAAGCTTTTATTTTTAAATCAATCTTGAGGCTATAAAAATTAATATGAAAAATCCTGAAATCCTCCAAAAAAAAGTTAAGGTTAGGTTAGACTAGGAGTAGAAGACTAGCTCTAGAAAGCATTTGTTTGGTCCATTTTAAATGCATGTGTCACAAAAAAGAAAAATATAAAAAATTATTCTGAAAGGCTTTTATTTTGAAATCAATCTTGAGGCTATAAAAATTAATATGAAAAATCCCGAAATCCTTTAAATAAATTAAGCTTAGGCAAGACTAGGACTAGTACAGTAGGAGACTTGAAAGGCGCATTGTAATCTTCAATAAATAGTAAAGGCCTCCGCTATCCTGTTCTGGAATGGTTCAAACCAACATGAATCTAGCAAAGGCACAAGCCCTGATCTTTCGCAAGTCTTGAAAAGTGCACTTCCCTAAAAACTTGTTTGATTTGAAATGCTGGACATTGCCATTCCATAGAAGATTTCACAGATTCCAGATCTGCGAATAGTCCCGATGAGGCAGACGTAGCCTGTCCGCAAACAGGTCGATACCACTGTGCCCCGTTAGAACTTCTGCAAGTCAAAGCAAAGCCCTCTTTTGATTCATATTCGGCCAGAGCAAGCTGAGCTCTCCATTGTTCGTTGGTTTGCTTAGCTGCCCTTCTGTCTAGATCGGAGTACAAATCCTGAAACTGTGTGTATATGCCTGTCACCATATTCGCGTCCGTCAGCTCCGATCCCATCCGAGCCAGATCGCCTCTCTCGTTGCCCACTGTGTCCAGGCACTCAGAGGAGTTTAGTTGTGCTCCTTGATTATCTTCAGAGACTGTAGAGACTGACTGTTTCTCCGTTCGTAAGAGCGTAAATCTCGGCTTCGAACGCTCTGCACCGATCAGATAGTTTAAAAGACTCGTTTTGTTAAAGTATATCCGAGAAGACGCCCCACCCTATCCCACAGTCTATTTTTAATCCACCGATGAAGATGAATTTAATTCATAGAAATAAGAGAACATCAGCTAATAATGAAAAGTCATTAATTAAAATGCTGAAAAGTGTAGATGGAAGAGCATCACTTCAGAATACATGAAACTGATTTTATTAAAAAGCAATTTCATCACAAATGTCTGTCAAGCACTTAACGCAGACAACAGCGCCAACAACTTGAAGAAAGATACTCGTACTCCTGCCGACTGGCCACGCAAGCACGAAGCAGACAATTTTGCGAGAAATTCATGTATCATCGACGATGAAGCGAAACGCAAAATTAAAGTGGCACCTTAGAACGAAAGAAGTGCGAACGAGTTGAGTAGTGCGAAAAGCGAGAGCGAACGAGAGCCGCTGCCATGTGGCCATTTCAATTTTGGCCAATACGAATTTCAGTTTGAAGCGTAGCCACTCAACAAAAATCAGGAATCAATGGTCAGTCAGTCGGCCGGCTCCTACTGTCGGACAGTCGAAACACACAAACCGACTCGACCGTCGACAGCAACAGACCGCACGCCGTGGTGGCTCGCACAAACTGGTTGCGCGGCGTTGCTATTTTTTAGGCCAGGCTGTTAGCCTGGCCAACGCGCACAGTGCCAACCGCAATGGCCGTCAGGCGAACAAAGACGCCTGCAAAAGTGGCAACAGAATTTCGCACAAATGTTGGCCCTTTCAACGGCTAAACTGGACTTTTGCTTTGGGTGTAGGCGATTTGGCTGCTTACGTTCGGTTAAAGTTGCTATAAAAACAACAACAAAACTGGTACGCCAACAATTTTAGGCGGTATTGGGCAGTTTTTGGTTTTTGTTTCACTTTCTTTGCACGCCACAATTATGTTTTTTTTTAGTTGTTGTTCTTTTTTCATGTTTTTTGGTTGCGTTCGCTTGATTGGAACTAACATTTATTTGCTCTTCTTGCTGTTCGGATAGTTGACTTGATGCTTGTTTCTTGTTGTTGCTGCAGCAGTATGGGCCGCCGCTGTTGCATCCTGTTTTTTTTTCAAAACCAATTCGAACTTTTTGGTACTTTCGTTCGTCTGCCATTTGACGCTGTTTTTTTTTTCTACCCGAAAGCAGAAGCAGTTTATTTATTCTGAAGTTATCAGAATAAATGGACTTGCCAGCAGGCAAGCAACAACAATCAAAAAACATAATTTGCTTTGGAGTTAACTGGTGCGGGGTGAGGGAACATGTGAGCCATCATGTTTCGTTGTGTTTGATTGCTGCAATTTGGACTGCTGCCTAAAAATTGCTTGTCGGCTACCGTTTAAGTGGTCAGCGGCAAAACTGGCATAGCGAAAGGAATATTTATGCATTTAGACCTTTGCTTTACAAATATCCATCCGGGTGTCCTTTTTGATATTTATTGTTGTTTAATATAGGCGAGAGTATTGATCCGCCGTGATTTCGACTCGCTGAAAAAATTTTTCTGATGCAATGATGATGATGTACATATAAATTTTAGGTCTTTGATAGCTAATAACGGACTATAAACAGAGAGAGTTACTGATTCATTATAAACACTAGAAAGACCTTTGAGGTCATTTTGACGTATTTTTATTTTTAAATATTTTTATTTTCTTTAGTATTTCTATCAACTTTTGCTGTGATGACTTTTATTTTTTATCGGGTTCTACAATTAGTTCTACAATTAAAATTAGCCAAATCCGATGTGTGTTTGTAGATATGGAAAACTTGCGGTCTTTCTAGTGTTAACCGATTCATCTTCGGTGACGCCACTTTCATTGTTAATCTCTACTTCTACCCACTGTACTTCCTCAATACAATCCACGTTTACTTCACCAGGCAAATAATCCTCGTCGTAGTCAAACAATGGTTGTTCTTCATGCCGTTTAGAATAAGTATCAATCAAGGGTTAACACTACTCTAACGGCCCCTAAAAGGTCTAACTTAAACGATTTTTTCTGTGACTATGGAAAAACTTTGAAGATTTCTTTCCAGAGCGATTATTGAGCACATACGAGCGCACTCGTATCGAGTTGCGGAAATAAATTTTTTATTGTAATTTTTATTCAAAAGGACAGCGAAAGCGCCTTGGTGGGTACTGAGTAAACGATAAATATATAAAAATCTCTTTGGTAAAGCGAAGGTTAACGTAATTAAAATGTAGTTGCTAGCATTGAGTTTTGAGTTGAATTTTATAGCAAAATTTTGCAACATATGAAAATTGTTGTCTACTTTTAATCATACTTATTTGTATCGATTTTTTAATCCGAATGTGCCGGAATTATTTTTCTCAAATTTTTCTCAAATTTTTTCAAAAACCTGTTTTGATGGATTTAATATAAAACATAATTGAAAAAACACATTTTTTTAGTGCATTTTTGTTGTGACCATATCGTCACTAGACATAATTTAGAGCACGATTTTTCGAATTCGGTGCTGAAGAACCTCTCGTTTTATGCGGTTTGTTGAAAAAGTACATGAGCCAAAAAATTTGTGGGTTGGAGTGAGGTTAAATGGCATCGCAGCGAGGACAAAGTTCACAAAAAAGCTGGGAAATTCGACAAAGTGCTCTACAGCTACTCATAAGATGCTCATAGAGGGTTAAAATCTATGACTGACCCCCACTATTTTTCTCTACTGAACATTTCCTTCAAACATATTTATACCCTATCTCAAACATTTAATGGGGCTCTCATACAAAATGATCGTTTTTATAAAATAGGCTTCAACTGCTCCCAGGTTGGTCCCAGATGTGTCAAATGTTAGACTGTCACTCATTTATTGTTTCTTCCAAACATACCTACCCGCTATCTCCAAGTCTTAAGGGCGCTACCATACAAAACTGGCCATTTTCTATGGAACTGTAAATTTAGTAAAGTGAGGAAACATCATATCTCAGAAACTACTAAAGCGATTTGAATGATTTTTTTAACAATCGGCAAAATTCTTTAGTACCAAAAATACAAAATTTATTAAGATTTAGAAATTCCCCACCAGAGGGTGTCTCCCATACAATCGAAGTTGTGTGGTTGTCAACTTTTGGGTTTCTAAAGAACAATAATCAAAATGTATTGTGGAAACCCCATTGATCTCCCCATTTCGAATATAATTCTGGTTTCAGATGAGTGTTAGGTTATATTAGGTTCAGAGAGCGTGTACGAAAACCCATATTTTTATTCTGAGGCATCATTGCGTATTGTCAGTGCCCTCTATGACTGCCAGGAGGAGGCACATCGCTCTAACTGAGGTTGTAGTATAATAATACTCAGGATTCTAATTCTAATTCAGGATTCTTATTAACCCTGAAAAAAAATTCCCTGCTCTTTTACTTTAATTTTCAGTTTTGTCAAAGAGAGGGTTAATAGTTAATTATATCAAATATGGTACAAGATCAAAAGTAGTTTCAAGGTCAGCCAAAACATAAAAAAATTATCTCTTTTACACTTTTTTAGACTCGTTTTTGATAGACTTTTCAGACTTTCATGCTTGGAAAGAGAACTTTGGAATCATTCAAAATATTTGGCCTCCACAGTCATCAGATAGCAATAGGATCGAAAACGTTTAAGGGAAGGCTCCCCTGGATTTGGGCAAAGATAAGGCAAAGTTTGTAATTTTTTTGTGGGATAATAAAAAGCCGTACAAACTTCCGGTTTTGACTATTAAATTCGTCTATTATTTAGGAGTTTAAAAAGTTAAAAAACTTGATGAAATTCAAAATGGCGGCTACAAAATGGCGATTTCCGTAGGCCTCTGCGCGCCAAACATCGCTCGAGAACTGTAATCCTGCAGCCTCTTGTAGTGGACTGAAATCAAAAAGCATTGTCATTACTTAAAGATAACAAAATTGTCTGTGCATTGAACTAGACTCAAAAAATTTAAACGAAAAATTCTTGCACAGTGAATATTTGAAGTAAAAAGTTCAATTTTTTGCACCTTTTTTTAATTTCAACCACATTTAAAAATTAAAAATAAATAACTATTTATGCAAATTGTTAGTTCAAGGCATACAGAAAATCAAATACATTCGAGCAGTTTTTAGATGAAGAAAATCGGATCATTAGATCAAGTCCGGGGATTTCAGTTAGATTGGAAAAAATGGTTTCGAGATAAACGCGTTTGAAGTTTTTAGAAAGTCAAGTTCATCAAGTTTTTTAACTCCTAAATAATAGACGAATTTAATAGTCAAAACCGGAAGTTTGTACGGCTTTTCATTATCCCACAAAAAAATTACAAACTTTGCCTTATTTTTGCCCAAATCCAGGGGAGCCTTCCCTTAAACGCAAATAAGCAAAGCAAAATAGGATTAGGAAGATTAAGATTCAGAAATTTGAAAACAAATAAGCGCATTTCTTCAATAACAATGGAACATATTGCCGACAAAATATTATATAAACAAAATTTGAACCACAGTAGCCATTCCAATGTTCGAATCACTGAGAATTAAGAAAATATTAACGCATTTACCAAAAGACTCAATAAAGCCATCGTACAAACTCTTTAAAGGAAACTATTTAATTTAAGATGAGCTGAAGACAACACAGGATTTTGTGCGCACCAAAGTTGACCACACTTAAACTTTTGACTTCTAGCGAGCTTCAGATCAGAACCATGATTGGTGTTCTGACAGATCACTATTTGATTGTCACCTATGCTAAAGGGATCCTAAAAGGATGGGACTGTTTCCAAACAACTTCTGTCGTAGTTGTATTGGCGAGAAAGAGCATGAAAATTCACTTCACCTTCACCTCACCTTCTAGAAAAAGAAAGACTCATCACAATGGGTCTTCATGGCCCAAGCGGTCGTCACCTTGGAGCAGCCACTCCTACCTAATAAAACCATTCATGAAAAAAGTAATCAGAAACTCATTCGTTCAATTCATTTTAATCCAATTTTTAACGTGTCTTTAATGTTCTTTCATGAATTTGTATTCTTCAAGCGCCAACACAAATATATTCCTACAATTTGAATTATTATTGATTTATTTATAGTTTTGTCTTTTCTTTTTCTATACAATTTTTTTATATATTTTAGTTTTATTTATTTCTTTTTTTGTTTTCTATTCGTTTGTGCCTCCTTAACACTCCGATGCCCAACAAGGTCCGTAGGGACCTATGGCGTTTTTAAAAGCAATTATTTTGTATTTTATACGTTTTTGCTATCTGTCTGTAGTAAAAAATACATAATACAAACACATCTACACACATTATGTAACACTACATTATACAATTACAAGCCTTATACGCAATATTACAATAGAGGTTCCTGGGGACCTTGTTGGGCTTTGGCCGTTTAAAAAGTTGTTGGGCATCCGAGTGTTAAAATTCATAAAATGTGCTCCGATTATTCGCAAAAATACATAAAACAATGTTAGGTATACAAATACAAATAAAACATCAGAATTACAAAAACATGTTTTGCATATGAAATTAGGAAAGTTGTTTATGGCTTCGTGTATTGTCAGCTCTGTGCAGGTAGATTCATTTTTACATATACGTGTTTTGTATGTGGAGCCTTACAGCCCGTTGTGGTTTGTCTTCATTTCAATTCTTCTGTTATAATACTAAAAGTGGTAGAATTGAATTGCAAAAATTCATGGATGAAGTAAACAATTAGCGCATTAAAAGGAAACGTTGAGTTCTATTGGTGAACTATAGTGGCGGTGTTCACAATGCGAGGCAACTACTCTGATAAGAGAATAGGTTATTTGTAAGTGATGTGAGGTTAGTTGAGGTTTGTTTAAGTTAGGTTTGGTCAGAGTGACAACCTTCTTATGAAAGCAACGGCAACGTTCAATATAAATCTTGACATCTCCCTAACGTTAAG